>UESW01004264.1:617718-720527 GCA_900491605.1 Calamus simplicifolius
GACAAATCCCACTTCAAAATCCATGAGCTTGAATCTTGAAAGGAAAACCTTCTAGCTCAAATCCACTCCACTCCAAAAGCTCAAGAGGAATCCAAAGCGTTCAAAATTAAAGTCTTGGCGGATTTCCCAACTTGAAGAAAGGAGATTCATTTCTTGCTTTTCAACCTTCTCAATCGCTTCAACTGTGAAGAATCGGAGCTGAGGCTTGATTCAATCCAGCAAGGAGAAGAAGAAAAGAAGAAAGGAGAAAAGCTCAAAAGCCAACCAATCTTCAAATCAGGCTTTTCTAAACCTTGTTATTAATTTGTATATTTGCTCATTGAGGAGCTTTGTATTCACACAATACTTATCTTATTTTTGCCTAGTTCAATCTGGGGATTGAACTAGAGGAGGTAGCTTTACCTCGGGTTAAGCTTGTTTAAGCTTGGGTTAGTTGTGAGCCCGTGAAAAACAACGTGTAGGGTTTTGTGCTGGTAAGCCCGAGTAAAACCAGCTGGGTTCATTGTGGACCCGGTAAAACAACAAGTTTGAGTTGTGAGCTTGAAAACAACTCGGCTGTAATCTAGAGAGATTATAGTGTGGACCCAAGTGAATCTTGGGAGTGGACGTAGGTGTTGAATACACCGAACCACTAAAAATCTTTGGTGTTTGCAGTGTCTCATTGTCTCTTATCTATCTCTATCTTACTCACTGCACTTTATAGTTATCTTGCATTTGCCCTCAATAATCTCAAGCAAACTATTTTAAAAAGGGCTAATTTTTTAAAGAACCCAATTCACCCCCCCCCCCCCCTCTTGGGTTGCTATCTGGGCCAACACCAGGCTTGGAAGAAATCCTGTGCAACCTCAGGAGGTCAATACGGACGAGTCTGACAGCAGATTTGGGGGCACGGAAGAGCACCACACGTTGGTGAGATCCTTCTTGTACCCACATCAACTATTATTTTAAGTTCGAAGTGTTTCCTAATTTTTTTGGGCAAAAAGAAATTAGGAGAAAAGTTGTAATCTTTTATTAAGATTAGTGAAGTGCTCTCGGAATTTGCCCCGTGGTTTTTCCCTTTCACATTGGAGGGGTTTTCCACGTAAATTTGGTATTTTTGTGTGGTGTTTGTTTTTATTCCGCATATTCTGTGATTGTGGTAGATCGGTATATTTTTCTGTGATTGTGCACGCATAGTTTTTTCATTAAAACACGTTCCGTATATTTGTTCTGAGGGTGATTGAGGTGTATTCTCAACAATTATGGTATCAGAGCCTGGTTGCAAGCCCAGAACAAATTATTTGAGCGTGCCACATATGGATTCTACCACTAATACTAGCAGGATGATTAGTCTCAATGGCACTAATTGGCCGACTCGGCGGGTCAGGAGTCGCTGGGGCCGAGTCGGGCCGGCCTGGGATGGCCTTGGCCGACTCGGCGGGATAGGAGTCGTCGGGGCCGAGTCGGGCCGGCCTGGGATGGCCTTGGCCGGCTCGACGGGACTGGAGACACCGGGGCCAAGTCGGGCCGGCCGGGATGACCTTGGCCGGCTCGGCCGGCTAGCTTGGAGACGCCGTGGCCGGCTAGGAATGTGCTGGGGCCGGCTAGCTTGGAGACGTCGTGGCCGGCTAGCAATGTGCCGAGGCCGGCTAGCTCGGAGACGCCGTGGCCGGCTAGCAATGTGCCGGGGCCGGCTAGCTTGGAGACGTCGTGGCCGGCTAGCAATGTGCAGGGGCCGACTAGCTGAAGACGCCGTGGCCGGCTAGGAATGTGCCGGGGCTGCCTTGCTTGGAGACACCGCGGCCGGCTAGCTTGGAGACGTCGGCCTTGGCTGTGTTGGCCTTTGGTGTGCCGATCTCGTGGGCCGATGCTGGAGCCTGTCGTCCTTTGGCCAGCGCTGGACGCTGGCACTAGAAGCCGACGCTGGATGACGATGCTGGAAGCCGACGCTGGAGCTGACGGAGTCCGTCGGCCTTTGGCTAGCGCTGGGGGCTGGTGCTGGAAGCCGACGCTGGGGGCCGTCGCTGGAGGCCGTTGCTGGAGGCCGTCGCTGGCGTTAGAGTCTGGGCCTTTGGGGCCGTCCAAAAATTTCATTTTTCATGGGGTCAACTGACCCAATCAAATGCCCTCCACACTCCTTGAGCTTGCATGCCCCACATCAGCCAAGCAAAAGGAGTGTAGCACTTTTACCTTGGCTGCCTTAGATGGACGTCTTGGATGGACGTCTGCGCGCCTTCTTTGGCTAGTTGAGGACGGCTAGTGATTCTCTCCCAAAGCGGAGTCTGGGAGTCTTTTGAACCCCAGAGGGTGACCCGAGAGTTGAGTTGTCAGGTTCCTTTTGAACCGCCTCGGGGGTGTGGAACCTCTGCGAGGGGCGACTCAGCCAGGTACGGAGCCTTTAGGGTCTTAACCAACTCGGGGGCACCGCCGTGCCGGAGCCAAGTGGTGTCCCATGAGCCGCGATGCCAGTGAGCTCCTTTTGAACCAGCCTGGGGGTTTGTGTTCCGCCAAGTGGCAACTCAGCCAGGTATGGAGCCTTTAGGGTCTTAACCAACTCGGGGGCACTGCCGTGCCAGAGCCGAGTGGTGTCCCGTGGGCCGCAACGCCAGTGAGCTCCTTTTGAACCAGCCTGGGGGTTTGTGTTCCACCCAAGTGGCGACTCAGCCGGTACGGAGCCTTTAGGGTCTTAACCAACTCGGGGGCACCGCCGTGCCGGAGCCGAGTGGTGTCCCGTGGGCCCGATGCCAGTGAGCTCCTTTTGAGAGACTTTCGCAAGGGAAGGAAAACTGTGTCACCAGAAAGGACCTTTTTCTTTATTGCCTATGCCTCTGGGAGTACATCATTGATAATATCGGCGGAGGTTGTCCGCATTCCAGGTACGTGGAATGGGCTTCCCGTCAAGCTCTTCTAGTTTGCATGCCCCCGGTGGAACGCCTCGGCGACACGGTAGGGACCTTCCCAGTTGGGGGATAGCTTGCCCCCCTCGGTAGGCTTTGATACCTCGGCCTTTCGTAGTACCAAGTCTCCGCGGTGAAAAACCTTGGGACGAACCCGGGGTTGTAGTACTTAGCCGCTCGCTGGAGAAAGGTCGCCATGCGCAGTCTCGCTCTGTCATGTGCCTCGTCGATGAAGTCTAGGTTGGCCCGAATCAGCGCGGGGTTGCCTTCCTCACTGAAGGACTCCACACGTGGACTGGGCAATCCGATCTCGACGGGGATGACGGCCTCGGATCCGAAGGAGAGGCTGAAAGGGGTTTCGCCCGTCGGGGCTCTGGGCGTTGTGTGGTAGGCCCATATCACACTGGGGAGCCTTCTACCCAGCGTCCCTTGGAGCCGTCTAGGCGAGTCCTGAGCCCTCTGAGGATGGTGCGGTTCATGACCTTAGCCTCCCGTTGGTCTGGGGGTGGCCGACGGAGGTGAATCGGTGGCGAATGCCTAGCTCCTCGCAGAAGGCTTTGAACGCCTCGTTGTTGAACTGGCGACCGTTGTCGTGATGAGGGTGTGAGGCAAGCCGAAGCGGCATATGATCGACTTCCAGAAGAAAGCCTTAACTTTGCTCTCCGTGATTTTGGCCAACGCCTCGACCTCGACCCACTTGGTGAAGTAGTCGATGGCGACCAATAAGAATCTCCGCTGTCCTGAAGCTGGGGGGAACGGTCCAAGGATGTCCATTCCCCACTGGGCGAAGGGCCACGGGGCCGAGAGTGGCTCAGCGGAGCAGGCGGCTGGTGCTGGATGTGCGCGTGGCGCTGGCAGCCGTCGCACCTTTGAACTAGCTTGGCCGCGTCCTCCTTCATAGTGAGCCAGAAGTACCCCTGACGGAGAGCCTTCTGGGCCAAGGATCTGCCCCCCAGATGATTCCGCAAATGCCCTCGTGGATTTCTCTGAGGATGTAGTCAGCGTCGGCGGGGCCTACGCACTTAAGCAACGGGTAGGAGAATGACCTTTTGTATAGGCGTTCGTCGAGGAGGATGAACTTGGAGGCCCTCCACTTGAGCAATCTGGCTTCGTTGCGGTCGTCAGGGAGGGTGCCGTCGGTGAGGTAGCGGACATAGGCATCCATCCATGTAGGTTCCGGGGTGAGCGGGAGGACTTCCTCCCCGCCCTCTACACTGGGCCTTTCTAGATATTCGATGTAGGTCCCTTGTCAGGCCGTCGGCGGAGGTAGCCAGTCGAGAGAGGATGTCCGCCTTTGCGTTTTCGCTCCGGGGATGTAACTGATGCTGAAGTAAGGCAGTGAGGAGGTCAAGAGTTGAACCTTTTTCAGATATTGCGCCATAACGGGGTCGCGTGCCTCATACTCTCCGTTGATTTGTCCGGAGACGAGTTGCGAGTCCGTGTAGGCTCTGAGGCGCTTGCTCCAACCTCCTGGGCTAATCTTAACCCGCCAGCAGGGCTTCAAACTCCGCTTGGTTGTTGGTGGCTTCAAAAAGAAACCTCAGGGTGCACTCGGTTCTCTCTCCCTCCGGCCCGGCAAGAATGAGGCCGGCGCCACTCCCTTGAGAATTCGATGCGCCATCCACGTGGAGGATCCAGGTCTTTCCGTCATCCCTCGGCTCGGTCCTGGGCTGCTCCCCGGGGACCTCCTTGAGATCTTCCTCCGCCAAGTGCACTCGACCAGGAAGTCGGCCAGGACCTGGGATTTCAAGGCCGGTCGTGCTTGGAAAGAGATGTCGAACTCCCCCAGCTTGATGGCCCATTTGGCGAGTCGACCCGAAGTATCCGGACGGGCCAGGATGGCTCAGAGAGGTTGGTCCGTGAGCACCACGATAGGATGGGCTTGGAAATATGGGCGAAGACGCCGGACGGAAACTATCAAGGCGAAAATGACTTTCTCTGTTTTGGAATACCTGACCTTGGCGTCGTACAGGACCTTGCTCACGTAGTAGACTGGCCTCTGGTTCCGTCAGCGTCCAGGCGCACCAGGACTGAGCTGACGGCTTCTGAGGAGGCGGCTAAGTAAAGGAAAGACTCTCCCCATCTCTCGGCTTGGAGAGGAGCGGTGGGGAGGACAGGAACGCCTTTAAGCCGTCGAAAGCCTCATGGCAGTCGTTCGTCCATGTGAAACCGTTCACCTTTCGCAGGGCCTTGAAGAAAGGCAAGCACCTCTTTGCCGATCTAGAGAGGAAATGACTCAGCACCGCTACCCTTCCAGTTAGCCGTTGCACTTCCTTCTTGTTGGATGGCGGCCTCATGTCAAGTATGGCACTGATCTTCTCTGGGTTCGCCTTGATTCTGCGGATCACCATAAAGCCCAGGAATTTACCTGCCGTGACCCCAAAAGCACACTTCTTAGGGTTCAGCTTGACTTGGAAGCGACAGAGGTTGTTAAAAGTTTCTTCCAGGTCAGAGATGTGGTCGGCGGCGCGGGTGCTCTTCGTCAGCATGTCGTCCACATAGACTTCCATGTTCCGACGAGCTGGTCATGGAACACCTTGTTCATCAGCCGCTGATAGGTTGCTCCCGTATTCTTGAGGCCGAAAGGCATCACCTTGTAACAGTAAATGCCTTTCTCTGTCACGAAGGAGGTATGCTCCTCGTCGCTGGGATCCATCCTTATCTGGTTGTATCCGAGAAGGCGTCCATGAAGCTGAGAAGCTCGTGACCAGAGGTGGAATCGACCAGCTGGTCAATTCTTGGCAAGGGAAAGCTGTCTTTGGGCACGCCTTGTTGAGGTCGGTGAAGTCTATACAGATTCTCCAGCTCCCGTTTGCCTTGCGCACCATGACTACGTTGGCCAGCCAGCTTGGGTAGTGCACCTCCCGGATGTGGCCGGTGCTGATCAGCTTGTTGACTTCTTCATCAATCGCCCTTTGTCGTCGGGGGCAAAGCTCCTCTTCTTTTGATGGATTGGGCGATGGCGCGGGTCGATGTTGAGCTTGTAGGTGATGACCTCTGGAGGGATGCCGGACATGTCAGACGCTGACTAGGCGAAGACTTTCGAGTTAGCCCACAGGAAAGCTAAGAGGCGCTTCCGATCTTCCAGGGAAGGAGTCCGCCCATACGGACGGTCCTTGCTGGGTCGTCGTTGAGGGGGAAAGTCAGGAGGTGCTCGGCGGGCTCCCCTCCTTTGATGGAATCTCTAAGGTCGGACGCTTCCAGGGCCGGGCCGGCCTCTAAAGGGCTTGACGCCGCATGATAGCAAGGTAAGACCGGGCTTATCTCCCCACGCATTTCTCAACTCCTTTGCTGGTGGGAAACTGCACTAGTAGACGTCGGGTGGAGATAACCGCATCCAAAAGATTTAGGCCGAGACGCCCAAGAATGGCGTTGTATGCCAAAGGACCCTCACAACTAGGAATTTCATGATCACGGTGCTTTAGCATGGCGGGGTTCCGGCCGTCACGGGCAAGGATATTTCGCCCTCGACCCTACAGAATCTCCGGTGAACCCGACTAGTGGGGTCGCCACGGGCTGAAGGGAGTCAACAGATAAACCCATCCGAACAAAGGCGTCATAAGTAAGGATGTCAGCTGAGCTGCCACTATCAACTAAAATCCTTTTTACAGGGTGCTTGGCGATCGTCATAGCGACGACTACGCCTTTGTTGTTTACATTTTTCATTACAGCAGTCTCCCCCCTGGGCATTACATTATTTGGAGCATCCTCCCCCCTCGGCGGTTTGGACGCAGAGGCTGACCCCAGGACACCATCCCAACAGTCCACTCCGTGGGAGTGTTGTCGACGATGGCTTGAGCTGGTGGAGGCCCCATGATGGCCGGCAGCGGCTGTGGCATCTTCTGGACATACTTGCCGAGGTAGCCCCGCTGGATGAGCTCCTTGATAGCCCATTTCAAACTGTAGCAGCTGTCGGTGTCATGGCCATAGTCTCGGTGGAATCGACAGTAGCGGCTTCTGTCGCGGGATACACCTTTCTTCATGGGGGGAGGACGTTGAAGGTAGGGCTCGCCCTCGATCTCCATCATAATGTGGGATC
The DNA here is from genome assembly GCA_900491605.1 of Calamus simplicifolius. Classification (NCBI taxonomy): domain Eukaryota; kingdom Viridiplantae; phylum Streptophyta; class Magnoliopsida; order Arecales; family Arecaceae; genus Calamus; species Calamus simplicifolius. The sequence continues at coordinate 624,634 of UESW01004264.1, forward strand.
GAGGGGCGAGGAGAGGAGTGAGCTTACCCTCGTCGGGGACAGGGCTCCGGTGCCTGTTGTCGGACCGGCGAGGTGGGTCGGACCGGCGATGTCGAGGGGGTTCGCCTGGCTCAGGGCGAGCGGATTTGTGGCTGGAGCCCTTCGAAGACTCCTGGTGAGTGAGGTCGGCTTCATCTACCCGGATATACTTCTGGGCCCGGAGGAGGATCGGAGTAAGAGCTCGGGGGCTTCTTGTCCAAGGAGAAGGTGAAGCGGGACGGAAGGAGTCCCCGCTTCAGCGCTAGTGTGGCCACCACATCATCGAGATGGTAGACCTCGAGGGCGGCGGTTTTGAATCGAGACACAAAGTCCCGCAGGGACTCTCCTTCCTTCTGGCGGACGGAGAAGAGGCTGTCCGCCACCCTTGGGATCCGGTGGCAGGCGTCAAAGTGGGCCAGGAATGCTCTCTCCAGCTCCTGGAAGGAGTCTATGCTGTGGGGGGACAGGCGTGAATGCCACGCATGGGCGGCCTTCCGCAGGGTCGCAGGGAAGGCCTTGCATAGAAGGGCGTATGAGGCGCCCTGGACTTGCATCATGGCCTTTTAGCTCTCGAGATGGTCGAGGGGGTCGGTCGTACCATCGTACGGGTCCACCTGGGGGAAGCAGAACCTGGAGGGAACCGGTTCCTCCAGGATGCGGCGGGTGTAAGGAGGACGAGTGTCAAACTCTTCCTCCGGCTGGTGGTTTATCTTCCTGGCGAGCTCGTCGAGGCGCCGGTTGTACTCCTCCAGGCGTTCCTTCGCCTGGCGGTTGATCGTCGGAGCCCTCCGGGATGGCTCGGAGGAAGAAGAAGAAGAGGAAGCAGAAGATGGAGATGGGAGTCGGGACTTCCGCCTGGGTTCCTCGTGATGATGTGGCTTGGGAGGAAGCTCGCTGGGGCCATGGCCAGGGGACCGCGGCCACTTGGAGGGCTCGCGTCGAGGCTTCCTTGGAGAAACCTGGCATCGGCCGGCGGCTCACCGAGGAGAACCTCCCCTCGTCGACTGCTGGCTGGCAGGGGGAGTAGTCTGGTGCTGGGTGGCCACGGACTGCTGCTGCTGGAGTCCGTAGACCATGGCAGTGAGATTCTGAACTTGCTGGGAGAGGGTCGCCAGCTGATCCGCCGTTTGGACGGCGACGTCCGGCGGCGGGCCGGCAGCCGGAGGGCTGGTAGCAGGGGGGCTGGCCTCCGGCCGTCTAGCTGGCGGGGGGAGGCCCGTCGGGCAGCTGACAGAGGCGTCCTGGGCTTGCGTCACCACCATGGCTTCTAGGAGAAGAGAGGGGATGGAAGGTGTAGCTCAGGGAAGACGTTCGCTACTTTTTCTTAGACTCCCCTACCTGGTGCACCAATCTGATGACGCTCGATCACCCCTCCTGGACGTCGGGAACGGAGGCTCTTCTTCCTCACCGGATTGCCTGTAAAGAAGTCCCAAGACCGGAGAGGGTTCTCCGGTGGGACCCTCCGATGCCCAAGTTAGTGACAGAGGTCACAGTAGAGAAGGAGCTCGAGAGAACTCTTGAAGAGGAAGAGGTCTCAGAAGGATCAGGTAGTTCCCTTGAGAGTTAGAGCATTGAGTGCATAAAATGTGTGTTACCTGGTTCTCGACGTAATTTACCTTTTATAGGGGTCAGTGCTGGCACCGTCACGTGGGTTTTCGTAAAGTCAGAAGGTCTGCTGAGCCATTGCGTGAATCTGGGCTGGTTGGTGGGTTACGTCCTATCAGTAGATGGGCTGTTGGGCGGCGCACGTCGTGCGTCTGACGTTGTCGGGTGGTGTGCGTCAGAGAGGTGATTTTTGAACCGCTGGGGCTGATCTGACGGGAATCGAGGGATCCCGTCTTGTTAGGGCCGAGCTGGGTCGACCTGAGATGGCGGGGCCGAGTCAGGCCGGCCGAGAACGGCCTTGGTCGACTCGGTGGGGCTGGAGACGCCAGGGCCGGCTAGGAATGTGCCGGGGCCGCCTGGCTTGGAGACGATGGGGCCGAGTCGGGCCGGCCGGGGACGGCCTTGGCCGACTCGGCAGACTCGGAGACGACGGGGTCGAGTCAGGCCGGCCAGGGACGGCCTTGGCCGACTCGGGGGACTGAGACGCCGGGGCCGAGTCGGACCGGCCGGGGACGGCCTGGCCGACTCGGCGGGTCAGGAGTCGACGGGGCCGAGTCGGGCCGGCCTGGGATTGCCTTGGCCGACTCGGCGGACAGGAGTCGCCGGGGCCGAGTCGGGTAGGCCTGGGATGGCCTTGGCCAGCTCGACGGGACTGGAGACACCGGGGCCGAGTCGGGCCGGCCGGGGATGACCTTGGCCGGCTCGGCCGGCTAGCTTGGAGACGTTGTGGCCGGCTAGGAATGTGCTGGGGCCGGCTAGCTTGGAGACGTTGTGGCCGGCTAGGAATGTGCTGGGGCCGGCTAGCTCGGAGACGCCGTGGCTGGCTAGCAATGTGCCAGGGCCGGCTAGCTTGGAGACGCCGTATCCGGCTAGCGATGTGCCGGGGCCGGCTAGCTTGGAGACGCCGTGGCCGGCTAGGAATGTGCCGGGGCCGGCTAGCTTGGAGACGCCGTGGCCGGCTAGCAATGTGCCTGGGCCGGCTAGCTTGGAGAGGCCGTGGCCGGTAGGAATGTGCTGGGGCCGCCTTGCTTGGAGACACCGGGGCCGGCTAGCTTGGAGACGCCGGCCTTGGCTGGTGTTGGCCTTTGGTGTGCCGGTCTCGTGGGCCGGTGCTGGAGTCTGTCGTCCTTTGGCCAGCGCTGGACGCTGGCGCTAGAAGCCGACGCTGGATGACGATGCTGGAAGCCGACGCTGGAGCTGACGAAGTCCGTCGGCCTTTGGCTAGCGCTGGGGGCTGGCACTGAAAGCCAATGCTGGGGGCCGTCGCTGGAGGCTGTCGCTGGCGTTAGAGTCTGGGCCTTTGGGGCCGTCCAAAAATTTCATTTTTTATGGGGTCAACTGACCCATCACTAGCCTTCCTACATCAAAAACTATTGGCTTATCGGATTCATTTTATTTTCCTATTATGCAAGAGATGTAATATTGAGATAGAGATTCCTGATCATTTATTTTTCTAATGTTGCCAATCCAAGTTAATATGGTCTATGCTCAACCACCCTCCTTTTGAATTAACACAGATAGTTAATTAGACAATTTAATTCCTACCATCCACACTTTCTTCCGTAGAAATGAATTAGTCTTAGGTAAATTTTATTTATACCTATCGGTGATTCGGCAAGGGAGAAATAAGATTTATTTTGAAGATAAGGACTTTATATCAGAACTAGTGGTAAGGTTAGCTTTATATTAGGTGAAGGAGTATCTCCTTCATATTCAGAGCTTTAATGATAAAAAATTTAACATCTAGGGTGATCTCCCCTAAGACCACATGGAAACTTTCTGTCCTTTCTTCATTTCTTGGTTATCCCTTCAATCAAAATTCATTAAGGTAAATTTTGATGAATTTATTCATAAAAACTTTGTTGGAGTTGAATTTGTGGTCTACAACCATTATGAAAAAACTCTCAAAGCTATGGCTTTACCTCTAATCATCTACTTTATTTCCATTACTAAAATCACTACAGCATGGAATGACCTCAAATCAGCATTAGAGTCATCTCAAATTCATCAGGGTGATTCTACTATAGTTTTTTTTTGGGGCTTAGTAGGAGAACTTTTGATTACATGCATCTTCTAAGGTATTTATTTTCTATGATTTCAGATCTCTTAGGGATTAAGTGCATTTGTATTTATTGTGAGGCTAATTAGGTAGTAGATTTTCTAATAAATTGGAAAGCATCTAATTGGCAAGCTAGCAACCATATGGACCAATGACTTTCCATGCTAGTTGATGCTAATTCTTGAAGGTGACGGAACTTTCTTCCTAAAAATTTAATCCTCCTTTCTTGTTACCCACGCCAAAAAAAAAAAAAAAAAATAAATAAATAACAAAGCAAAAATAAAAGAAAGACTAAGGATCATTTAGCAGGGAAGCGAGTGAGCTAGTCTATTGGCCTAGAAAGGTCGCGGATGTAGGGCTGTAATTGAGCCGAGCCGCTCACGAGCTACTCGAGGCTCGGCTCGATAAAAGCTCATTCGTGTTCGACTCGTCATGTAAACGAATCGAACTTGAGCTTCATTTTAGAGTTTATTTGATAAACGAGCCGAGCTTGAGCACGGAGTAGATTCGATTAGGAGCTCGCGATACAGCTCGATTAAGAGCTCGTAAGACGGCTCAATTAGGAGCTCGCGAGCTGGCTCGATTAGAAGCTCGTGAACAAAATGTTTTTTCATCTTCTCTGTTTTTTTATTTTTCCTGACTACTCTTTGGGGTTAAGGATCAAGTTTTTTTTTTAAAATTCTCGAGTCGAGTTTTAAACAAGCTTAATTTGAGTTGAGCTTGAAACGAGCTCAATTCAAGCTCGAGTTTGAAACGAGCTTTTTCTGAGTCAAACTTGTCGAGCTTTCTAATCATACCAAATGAGCGAGCTCGAATCAAGCCCGAGCTTTTTGTAATCGAGCTCGAGCCAAGCTTGAACATAATTTTTTAAATTTAAATGAGCTCGAGCTCGAGTATTTATTAATGAGCTAAGCTTAAGCATGAAAAGCTTAGCTCAGTTCGGCTCGATTGCAGTCCTAGCTGGATGAATATAGCTTCAAGATTTTCAATACGCACGCTTTCCTCAGACTCGGCCAATTGATTCTCTCCTATCATTTAGGAACCACCAGATACCCAAGTCAAGCTATTGAAGTATCCTATGACTGGTGTTACGCTAGAATATCTAATACGATTAGCAAGATTAATTACAGTTCCCCACTATTTTTAAACAGACAAATTCGCTGCCTTTCCAGCCGATTTTTCTAACACATGCATCCCACATGATCTGGTCGTTGATGAGTACAACACTGAACCCCATCACTTGGCTGTAACACCCCCAAAGGGCCGACCTTTTAGCTCATCTTACCCTCTTACCATCTTGGGTGCCAATCTTGGCAGGGTTTTGTGGCATTCCAGCCCCACCCATGCATATCTTTTGTATCTAGAAGGCCGGCGTCCACAAACCAAGCATGTGAAGGCAGGCATGCATCACTGGGGAATAAAAAAAAAAAAATGAGAAGGGACCACACACCCTCCTGTAGGAAGAATAATCAAGCGTTCAAAAAGGAAGAGCTAGCCGTTGGGCCGAACTTTGGGAGAGGCGATGACAGTTGGGACTTGGGGATTATTCAAAGGCATTACCTTAACTCGAGGGTTATGGTCCCCCCAAGGACCCATCTCTTTCTCTGCCTCACTGTCACCATCTCTCTCTCTCTCTCTCTCTCTCAATCAGAGTGGCTTGCACATGCTGAGCTAGGCTGATCCCCCCACCTCAAAGAAGAGCTGACGAGCAAACATTGCTGCTTCCCTGCATCTTTCTCTGCCATGGCCAAACTAACCTTCCAGGTCAAGGTGACGTGACCACTAGTAGTAAAGCTTGATCAAGAATCTCCTTGTTCCTTGATGATGGAATGATGTTTGATATGGTCATGGAACGTAAGTTGCTGAGAGGAAAATTCGTGATGGTTTTTTAACCAGTGATGAAGAAGAATAGAAGAACAAAGCATAAATTCGAGAGAAGTCGGCATGGAATCATGTCAGCCTCCTTATAGGCATAGAGCCTTCTTGGGAGCTAGGTCTGGAGATCAGCAATATTTTTTAAGGTCTAATTGATTAGTACACTTGGGGTTCAACATACTCCCATCAATGGAATGATGTGAGAGTTGTGAGTGCAAGTCTGGGGGCTTGCTATTGGATGGTTGAGAGGAGGCCGTGCACACAAACAAGCATCAATACTCTGAAGGTAATTAAACCTGTTTTCCAATTATAAAAAAGTTTATCTAAAAAAATTGTGTATGTATATATATATAATATAAAATAGTAGTTAAATTTAAATTTAATTTTTTTTCTTTAAATTTATATGGTTTAAAATTTTAAATAAAGATAAATTTAAAAATTATATTGATCTAAAAAAAAAAATTAAATTTTATATTTAACTATATATATATATATATATATATATATATATATATATAATAAACACCATCATATCTAGTTGGAAAGACAGACATGTGATAGGTTTTTTTCGTTGCGGTAACAATAACCGTGCCACAACAGCAAACGACTATGCAAGGAAATACTATGCCAATTGCACGGCTGACAAAATGACACAAGAGTACTCGATGCCCATATTTTATGATAAGATGAGCTGGTGACTTGACACCTCTGCCATCCAAAATTGTAAACACGAATAAGCAATGTATAAATCTCCTACATTTAGAAATTTTCAAAATTTTCCAACTTTCTCATGAGTGAGATATGAACTGGAATTCATTCCATGACAGTTGTTTACGATTCCTCCTTGAGGTACTCAATGCTTTACGCAACTTTTAATGCTGCCTTTTTTATAAGGAATAGAGAGAGCGTAGCAAGCATTAAAATTTTTGATAACGCAAGAAATTTTACTGCTATCCTTGAATTGCAAAACATTCAAAGGCAACAAAATTTTCTTTTTTTTTTTTTTTTTTTTTGGAAGAAAGTGGATTGTGAGTTGTAGCAAGGCGAGACTATTGAAACTTTCCAGCTAGGACACAACTAGCATTGCACCTGGGTCTAAGATGAACGCAACCAGAGCAGCCCCGGCCTAGCTTACGCTGTACGACGTCTCCGATGTTGCCCCACAGAATTCGCTGGACGGCACCTATTTCCACCAGATGGACGGCAGAGATCGATCCATCAAGCGTTAGCGCCGCAAGCCACAAAAGGTCGCCACGTGGGGGGATGTCGTGGGCCCCAGGCAACCGAGGACAGCTACGGGTAGCCAGGCTGGCGGATTGGCGAGGTGTGACCGGGCGTTCACGTGGGTGGGTCCCTGCGGAGCGTCTCGGCGAAGCCCCAGGTTTTGTCGCGCCGACCTCCACCCCCTCCTATAAAATCGTTGCAGTGACCAAAAATAAAATAGAAAAGAGCAATGAAAGAGAAGGGCATCGAAAAGAAGGAAAGCTAATCGGTGCTTCACCTTTCGGTCCCTTGAATCCCTTTGATATCCTCTCTCTCTCTCTCCTCCGCTCTTCCTAGGGTTGTAGAGCGGGAAAAGAGACCAAGGGTTTCCAGGGTTTGATCTTTGATATCTTGATCCAAAGGAAGGCGAGGTCGGTCTTGGAGATGGCGGCGATCCCTAGAGTTCCTTTTGGTTTGATGGCTGTCGCCGTCCTCATCTTCGGCATCGTCTTGCCGGCCGTCCAGGCGCAGGCGCCGGCCCCGGCGCCGACCAGCGATGGTGAGCCACATTTCCCCCAAAACTTCCTCCGATGTCTTCTTTTCTTATCATCACGTAAAATCGTTTTTTTTCCTAACATTCTTCTCTAAGTTTAGATTTTTCTGTTTCTCGAGGCTTCCTTGTGCCGCGTTTCTAATGCCTAAATCGTTTTGATGTCTGGTTGTTCCTGATCTGTAAACTCCAGTATCGTTTTACCCAAAATCGCTTATTTGCTGTTATAAAATTTAGAAAACAATGTTATTTTTATTATAATCTAAGATGGATTGAAATTTTAACCCTTGATACGATTTGTAGACGTCTCTGACGTCGATTTCTCCTCTAGAGTTGCATTTCTTCGGCAACGAAATAGTACCTTCAAAGAATTAACTATTGGGAATTAACGCGATGTTACTTTTAAGTGAAAAACCATAATGTTCATAATAAATCATTGTTTTAGGGCATTCTAATTTATAATTGCCACAAGATCTGCACCTCAGTTTAAGGATGAGATCAACTTTTTGTGAGATCATAGATACATTAGGCTCTGATTACTATGTCGTTTGGTGTTTTCAATTAATCTGTCAGCTTTGGCTTTTTCTGGGTGTAGATGGGGATCCAGAACCAGCTTGATGGGTACCCAGATCCATGTCCCTTCTACCATAGGTAGTTCCTTTAGAAATCGGCTATGAAGCGGTCCGACCAGAATATTTTTGATAAAGATCATTTTACTTTGCTTTGACTCTCAATCTCTACCTCTCTAAGAGTCTCTTTGCTTTGCGTCGCAGCAGACACAAAAAAAGAAATGTAGAAAAAAAAATCTGTAACGTTTGATGACCACATGAAAATTCAGTAAATCGAGGGGGAAACCCATGCTCTCCAAGAGGCTGTTTGAAGTTGGAATTTTGATGCAAATTTATGGGTAAATTGGCTGGCATCTGAAATTGCTATGTTTGAAATATGTTTTTATTTTTTCAGAAATCTTATTTGTACCCAATTTTAGAAATATAAAATTAATAAGAAAAGGGATGTTAATCTTTGATTCTCAAGCTTTTTTTTTTTCTATAAATAAAGAATTATCATGAGAATTTGACCCCTCTGACTTGTGAACAACTTAAATCAAGTTTTTGCTGATGTCTTTGGATGGAAAAATCTGGAATTTTTATGGCTCGCATACAGTATTTATTGCAAGTCCTTTTCCTTATTTATTTCATGACATTGAGCTAACAACCAGATAAACTGGTTTTCTTGTCCCATTTTAAAGAATCCAGGCAAACTTTAGAAGTTGTTGGTTTTGGTTTTACTTGACAGCAATGTATTCTTCAAATCCTGCATTTATAGAGGATATGGTGTTTTAGGGGACTAACTTGTCCACACTGATGTCTATTATGCTCTCCACTGACCCAAGATATTGCCTTCTGAACTGTCCTCCAGTTCCAAGGACTTGAACCATACACTTTATTATCCTCAGCTGTTGCAGAGTCCCAAGTATCCACCTACCTTGTTTTGTTTAAACTGATGATGTCGATTAATTTGTTACCATGCAGGGACGTCGATTGACCAGGGAATTGCCTATGTGCTGATGCTGGTTGCCCTAGTCCTCACCTATCTCATCCACCCCTTGGATGCTTCATCCCCCTACAAGCTCTTCTAAAAGCCCATCCATGGACTGAATTGCTGGTTTTGTGAGAGGAGGGAGAGGGAATGGTTGAACTAGTTCTTCATTTTGTTTGAATCTACTGTAGTTTGGGATTTGTGGCTTGGGATTTGGACCACTGGTTGCATTATTTTTACTGGTTTCGGTTTTTGTGGGATTCTTTTCTCGTGCATGTCGCCATCTAGATTCCTTCGTTCTCTATATCAACTGACAACCCTGTAAATGCGACAGAAAACGTGTGCGCGCGCATCTCTACTTGCTAGTGCCTCATGGGTTGGTATCATCCAGATACGGTTGTTGTTTGTGCCTCATGTGTGTCCCGCATCATTAATTGCTATCTTGAATTGCCAAATGCCTCATGGTTCAGTATCATCCAGATGTTGTATCACTGTTTACGATATGAAGACTTTCGAAAGTCTTCATATCCATGCTTTGTTTGATATTTGATTTTCTAGAATCCCAGTATTTATCAAAGGGGCAAACTTATGCTGGCAGCTTCAGGGATCGGCTATTCAATTTGGTTAAGAGTGCTAACATAACAAACAAAAAAATCTAGTCATTAGTAGGTCTGGTTGATGCTCTGCGTTGTTTGTGAGGTTGGTTGTTTGAAGGACCGAGAAGCAAGACTCAATTACGTCTATTCATCAGTAGAGTCGACATCATGCAAATCCCTCAAGCCATTGACTTGACTGATATTATTTCGAACGGATTCTAAACAGAAGCTGTGGATCGCCCAGTAAAAAATAATTTCCAAAGGCCAGGTATTTATTGGCGTTGGAATTTAAAGAACTGCGTATCAAGCCTGCCAAGAAAAAGAAATAAAAACAGTAGACCACCGGCAAATTTTAAAAAGACTTTATATTGACGTTCCATCGCAATCTCATACCGGTCTGCTAAAATTAAGAAAAATGTCAACTCTATTTTATTATGAACAGGGAAAAGTTTTTCTGGTTAAATGACAGTCTCTTTATATATATATATATATATATATATATAGTGTGCGTGCGTGTGAGAGAGAAAGAGAGAGAAATCATGAAAAAATATCGGGAAGCTTTAAAGAGAAGATTTAAGATCACCCAGGTGGCTGGGGCCTTGTCTCACGATCGAAATGGCATGGGTTTGAGTTTGAGTAATAATGCCGTGACTTACTTGATTAAATTCAAGAATTTATTCTGAGCATGCATCATTCAGTGTGGTTGAGGGGTTAGGATTATTCGGTATTTAGATTGGGATCAGATTGATCTACTCATCTTTGAGGTCTTAGGATATTTTAATTTCTAGAATTTTATACCACTGGTCAACTAGTCTATGAAACCCCTCCAAACTGTATCTAGAAGAAGGAAAAATCAAAGAAAGGGAAAAAGAAAAAAAAAAGTGTTTTATGAAATGTATAGAAAGAGAGAAAGATGTGAACAGAGACAGGAGATTCCAGGTGAGGCACTCTTGGACCGCCTAGCAATATGGGATTGGATAGCGAGCCATTTTGTTATACAGAGAAACCAAACAGCCGAACACCTTCGTTCTATCAGACTTAAAATCCATACAGAATATCACAAGAATTTCTAATAATTTCATTGCTACAGTAAACCTATGGCGTTCGCTTCACACGCCAAATATTCCCAACTAGGACGAGTAGAATGTTCTCTCTATACATATCCGACATTAGGGCAGCAAATGACACAAATTAAATTAGATTCATTAAAAGAATTTTAGATCTAATGGATTTTTAGGGTGGTTCAATATCAAATATGATAAATCTATAAAATATTTAATCTTTCCATACTCATATGGTTCAATTGCCATCCTTGCGTATGATCACGCTTGCGTATAACCACGTTAGTTTTTTTTATGGATGTGATGGCATGAATGCACCAGCAAAGGCAAACCATTAGTGAGATCTTAATTGGCATATAATCCGTCATGTACCAAGGCCCCTTTAAATCATATCATCTTAATAGACCTCCATCTTAGAAGGGCATCATGGTCAATATAAACAACAAATAACTGTCAATTTCAAGCTTGGACATTCATGCTCCGATGCATTAAGGATATGTTTGGATGAAGAATTTTTAAGAAGGATCTCATTTGAATTAGAATTTTAGAATTTTAAAACTAAAATTTCTTGTTTGGCTACTCTTAAAATTTTTTTAAAGCCCTCAAAGTAGTCATTTATAAATTCTATCTTTAGAGGTATCATTTACTAATCCTTCCTGCAAATCCATTTAGAAGTAGTTAAAATATTAATTTTGTTTACATACCAAAATTTATATAAATATTACAAAAATTATTTACATAATATTTATTTTATTTATATTAAAATTTTATTTTAAATATTTTAATTTAATTTTTTAAATATTTTTAATTTTATTTATTAAAAATCTATCACATAAATTATTATTAATATTACATAAAAATAATTTATTTATAATAAATAAACATTACATAAATAAAATAAAATTTATTAAAAATAATAATATTAGTAATAATATGTCTCTTGAGTATATTATTAATAATATATACTACTAATATAGATATTATTAAATTAAAATATTTAGGTAATTAAATTTTATTATAAATATTATATAAAAATTTTATTTTCTAATTAATAAATATTTATAATAAAAATATAAATTTAATTAGAAACGTTTCTAATATTATTTATAATTTTTTATTTTATTATTAAATAAAAATAAAAATAAATAATTAATAAATATATTATATATATATATATATATTATATATTATATTTATTATTAATATGCACAATGATGATTAATAATAAATATTTTAATATCAATAGTACAATATTGATATTAAAATAATAAATATTGATGAGTATTATTGAAATAATATTAAATATTTATTTTATAAATATTTAATATTTATATAAAAATGTTAAAATAATTACGTTAGAATAAATGAATTTATATAATATTATAAAATAGTATTTATAAAAAAAAATTATAAACCTTACATGACAAAATTCCATTATCAAGCAATGATCCAACGCAATGATCCAAACAAGGGAACGAGGGATCCATGAAATTTTGAAATTCTGAAATGCTACATTTTTATCCAAAGAGAATTTTAACCTTATATATTTTGCACTTCAAACAAATTTTAACTCATAGTTTAGATGATCGTATTATTACTGATCATTACAAAATACCTAACAAATATAAGATTATGGGCCTACCAAAAACCCTTCAAGCGATTTCCAACATCACTAAGGAATTCAGGGCAATTGATATCAACATTAGGTTACCACGCATTCACACAGAACCCTGAAGGACCACATGTTTGTTTATCTTAGGGGCAAAAGCAAAACCACCTTTCTCTTTGAGGAGAAAGGCCAACACTTAGGATGACAGCCTTCCGAGACCACATGTTTGTCCCTAATCATCTGAATTTGATGCAGCCCCTCATAAGCAAATCAAAATACAGAAAAACTAGCAAGCAAAATTGTCATCCGATGCTCTAAACCAGATCCGGCAATAAGCATTGCAGTGCATCCAAGTTTCAGAGCTATTATTGCTCAGATAGCAATATCTTCATGATTAAAAAAAAAAAAAAAACTAATTGAAATAAGTCAGGACAAAGAGATTTGGAGTAATAAGCACACTGCTTGTAAAATTGCAAAATTTCTCTGTTTTTCCTTGGGTGGCATTATTCCCACCAATACACCTCAGCCAACACATCAAATGACAACAGAATTATTAGTCACCAAGGGAAAAAATGCAACAGTATCTTCTTCTGGTGGTCCTATCAATGATATTCAGGGCTTGTCCTTGCTTTTTGGAACTCCTGTTTCATGGCTTTGCCCAGCCAATGCAAACTTCTTCACTTTCTGAACAAAAGAAAAAAAATGTATGGACATTAGCAAACCATTGGTACAAGTAATACCAAGACACCTGTGGAAACATACAGCTTTGGATTAAAGAAATGGCAATGTACACTCAATCAGTTTGCAATATGAGGTATAGGTAACATAGCTGAAAAAATGTTGGAGGATTAGTTCGGCAAGGAATTCATGTTTATAATATCAGATTCACATGTCAATACGATCCACACCTTAAGTTACAGTATAGCATAAGAAAAAGAAAAGGCAGGTGCTCTCAATGCATCAATTTTAAAGTTTTCTATCTAGAAGCCATAGTGCTTTCTCAACTCCATCAAAACAAGTTCTTAGTTTCTAAAAGATTCGTTTGCTTATAATCAAAGATGCTTGATTAATGAGTCATCCAAGTCACAATGATCCTCTACTAAGCAGAACTTGTCGTTGCAAAGTCATGCTAACAACTTGCTGAGAATCAGCATTTTCCTCTCTGGTCCAATAATCTTTATTTGCATCATGGAAAACACTTTGTACACCGCCCCCGGTGCAGCAAGGCCTACGTGGGCTGCACCGCTCCTTCCTATTGGTCCACATGGATCCCATGTGGCCTGACATGATGGGACAGAATAGCAGGGAGATAATGTTACTTTTTAATCGTACATCCATTAAAAGTCGTTCAGCCTTTCACCATTGGTGTGAAGACGAAAATGCCCTTTCCCTCCAGCCTACTTCAACCCGCCATCTTATTTGGATTTTGCTGATAAAAAATCGTAAGGTTCTGGCCTGGAAGAAGAGTATCCGAAGGAGTGGCAAAGCTCTGCCAGACGACATCCTTGCACGCATTCAAGAGAACAAGATTTCCATCGTCGCGGAGACTGGCTGAAGCGACGGAGGAGTTGTGAGTGTTGCTGCTCCAGACCTCAGCTCCCTTCGAAGAGTCGAAGAGAACGAGACCTCCGGCCTCATTGAGTTGAAGAAACAAATTATATCCGACAAAAACATGAGCGCCGAAAACCCATACATGTGCCTGCTCGGAGGACGGGATCGATCTCGAGTTGAAGCGAATGCCGACTTCATACTGGTTAGGTTCGTCAGGGTGACTAAGGAACTCCAATGCAAAGTTCCCATCGGTTCAAAACCTTAAGACAAAGCATCAGTTCAAACCCACGACACCCTAGTTCATAACCCACGACACCCTAGTTCAAAACCTTAAGACAAAGCATCAGTTTAAACCCACGACACCTAGTTCATAACCCACGATACCCTAGTTCAAAACTTTAAGACAAAGCATCAGTTTAAACCCACGACACCCTAGTTGGAAACCCATGACACCCTGGTTCATAACCCACGACACCCTAGTTCAAAACCTTAAGACAAAGCATCAGTTCAAACCCACGACACCCTAGTTCATAACCCACGACACCCTAGTTCATAACCCACGACACCCTAGTTCAAAACCTTAAGACAAAGCATCAGTTCAAACCCACGACACCCTAGTTGGAAACCCACGACACCCTAGTTCATAACCCATGACACCCTAGTTCAAAACCTTAAGACAAAGCATCAGTTTAAACCCACGACACCCTAGTTGGAAACCCACGACACCCTGGTTCATAACCCACGACACCCTAGTTCAAAACCTTAAGACAAAGCATCAGTTCAAACCCACGACACCCTAGTTGGAAACCCACGACACCCTAGTTCATAACCCATAACACCCTAGTTCAAAACCTTAAGACAAAGCATCAGTTTAAACCCACGACACCCTAGTTCATAACCCACGACACCCTAGTTCAAAACCTTAAGACAAAGCATCAGTTCAAACCCATGACACCCTAGTTGGAAACCCACGACACCCTAGTTCATAACCCACGACACCCTAGTTCAAAACCTTAAGACAAAGCATCAGTTCAAACCCACGACACCCTAGTTGGAAACCCACGACACCCTAGTTCATAACCCACGATACCCTAGTTCAAAACCTTAAGACAAAGCATCAGTTCAAACCCACGACACCCTAGTTGGAAACCCATGACACCCTAGTTCATAACCCATGACACCCTAGTTCAAAACCTTAAGACAAAGCATCAGTTTAAACCCACGACACCCTAGTTCATAACCCACGACACCCTAGTTCAAAACCTTAAGACAAAGCATCAGTTTAAACCCATGACACCCTAGTTCATAACCCACGACACCCTAGTTCATAACCTTAAGACAAAGCATCACTCCTCAGCCTCGTTCTCACTCCTCCTCTTCCCCTTCCTTCTCTTCACCCTCTCTAACCCCGCTACCTTCAACATCGTTAACAACTGCCCCTATACCGTCTGGGCCGCCGCCGTCCCTGGCGGTGGTCGCCGGCTCGACCGCGGTCAGTCCTGGACTATCAACGTCAACCTCGGCACCACCGGTGGCCGTGTTTGGGCCCGTACCGGCTGTTCATTCAACAGCAACGGCAATGGAAACTGCCAAACTGGTGACTGTGGTGGTAAACTTGCCTGCACGGCCTATGGCGCCCCACCCAACACCCTCGCCGAGTTCGCGCTTAACCAGTTCCAAAACCTCGACTTCATCGACATCTCCCTTGTCGACGGCTTCAACGTGCCCATGGACTTCAGCCCCACCGGTGGATGCAGGAGAGGTATCCGGTGCTCGGCCGACATCGTCGGGCAGTGCCCCAACCAGCTCAAGGCTCCTGGCGGCTGCAACAACCCATGCACCGTCTTCAAGACCGACCAGTACTGCTGCAACTCCGGCAGCTGTAGACCCACCGACTACTCTAGGTTCTTCAAGGCCAGATGCCCGGACGCATACAGCTACCCAAAGGACGACGAGACCAGCACCTTCACTTGCCCTGGGGGAACCAACTATAAGGTTTTGAACTAGGGTGTCGTGGGTTATGAACTAGGGTGTCGTGGGTTTGAACTGATGCTTTGTCTTAAGATTTTGAACTAGAGTGTCATGGGTTATGAACTAGGGTGTCGTGGGTTTAAACTGATGCTTTGTCTTAAGGTTTTGAACTAGGGTGTCATGGGTCATGAACTAGGGTGTCGTGGGTTTCCAACTAGGGTGTCGTGGGTTTGAACTGATGCTTTGTCTTAAGGTTTTGAACTAGGGTGTCGTGGGTTATGAACAGGGTGTCGTGGGTTTCCAACTAGGGTGTCGTGGGTTTAAACTGATGCTTTGTCTTAAGGTTTTGAACTAGGGTGTCATGGGTTATGAACTAGGGTGTCGTGGGTTTCCAACTAGGGTGTCATGGGTTTGAACTGATGCTTTGTCTTAAGGTTATGAACTAGGGTGTCGTAGGTTATGAACTAGGGTGTCGTGGGTTTGAACTGATGCTTTGTCTTAAGGTTTTGAACTAGGGTGTCGTGGGTTATGAATTAGGGTGTCGTGGGTTTAAACTGATGCTTTGTCTTAAGGTTTTGAACTAGGGTGTCATGGGTTATGAACTAGGGTGTCGTGGGTTTCCAACTAGGGTGTGTGGGTTTGAACTGATGCTTTGTCTTAAGGTTTTGAACTAGGGTATCGTGGGTTATGAACTAGGGTGTCGTGGGTTTCCAACCAGGGTGTCGTGGGTTTGAACTGATGCTTTGTCTTAAGGTTTTGAACTAGGGTGTCGTGGGTTATGAACCAGGGTGTCGTGGGTTTCCAACTAGGGTGTCGTGGGTTTAAACTGATGCTTTGTCTTAAGGTTTTGAACTAGGGTGTCATGGGTTATGAACTAGGGTGTCGTGGGTTTCCAACTAGGGTGTCGTGGGTTTGAACTGATGCTTTGTCTTAAGGTTTTGAACTATGATGTCGTGGGTTATGAACTAGGGTGTCGTGGGTTTAAACTGATGCTTTGTCTTAAGGTTTTGAACTAGGGTATCGTGGGTTATGAACTAGGGTGTCGTGGGTTTAAACTGATGCTTTGTCTTAAGGTTTTGAACTAGGGTGTCGTGGGTTATGAACTAGAGTGTCGTGAGTTTCCAACTAGGGTGTCGTGGGTTTGAACTGATTCTTTGTCTTAAGGTTTTGAACTAGGGTGTCGTGGGTTATGAACCAGGGTGTCGTGGGTTTCCAACTAGGGTGTCGTGGGTTTAAACTGATGCTTTGTCTTAAAGTTTTGAACTAGGGTGTCGTGGGTTATGAACTAGGGTGTCGTGGGTTTAAACTGATGCTTTGTCTTAAGGTTTTGAACTAGGGTGTCGTGGGTTTAAACTGATGCTTTGTCTTGAGGTTTTGAACCGATGGGAACTTTGCATTGGAGTTCCTTAGCCGCCCTGACGAACCTAACCAGTATGAAGTCGGCATTCGCTTCAACTCGAGATCGATCCCGTCCTCCGAGCAGGCACCTGTATGGGTTTTCGGCGCTCATGTTTTTGTCGGATATAATTCGTTTCTTCAACTCAATGAGGCCGGAGGTCTCGTTCTCTTCGACTCTTCGAAGGAAGCTGAGGTCTGGAGCAGCAACACTCACAACTCCTCCGTCGCTTCAGCCAGTCTCCGCGACGATGAGAATCTTGTTCTCTTGAATGCGCGCAAGGATGTCATCTGGCAGAGCTTTGCCACTCCTTCGGATACTCTTCTTCCAGGCCAGAACCTTACGATTTTTTATCAGCAAAATCCAAATAAGATGGCGGGTTGAAGTAGGCTGGAGGGAAAGGGCATTTTCATCTTCACACCAATGGTGAAAGGCTGAACGACTTTTAATGGATGTACGATTAAAAAGTAACATTATCTCCCTGCTATTCTGTTCCATCATGTCAGGCCACATGGGATCCATGTGGACCAATAGGAAGGAGCGGTGCAGCCCACGTAGGCCTTGCTGCACCGGGGGCGGTGTACAAAGTGTTTTCCTTTGCATCATATGTCATCTACCCTCTGTTGGGCCTGGTGTGGTGCTATCAAGGCCCAGAAGGGCTAACTTGTATTGGGCTGGGTTTGAGTCCAAGGGTTGAGATTAAATCAAATCACGGGTGTACACGGGCTTGGGGATTAGTTTAATCTCATTGGGTTAGTCCATGAGAGTTTTTGTTGAGTCTGGGCCTGGCCCACTTCGTGGATGTATTAGGGTTTGAAGGAATAGAAAACATATTCTTTTCTCCCAATCCCTTCTCTCATCACAAGGCGGCAGCCCTATCTTCTCCTCCCTATCTCCTCCTCTTCCTCTTCTTCAACAAAGAAGCAGCCGGGTTCTAATATCACATGGAAGGTGAAGAAGACGTCCACGTCCTCATGTACGTGACGGAAGCGGACGCGTGAGGATTCCACAGTTCTTTGGAAATTTCGGAAGTAAGAAAGTAAAGGAGTTAATTGGGAATTAATTCTAAAGATGAGGAGTCTCTTCGTGAGAGGAATTACGAATTAATTCCAACTTAGAAGGAATTAATTCCAGTGTGGTCCAACCGTGGGCAACACATGGAGCAGCTTCGTGTGAAGAAGCTTGAGACTTGAAGGCCCTCTTCACGGAAAGAAGGAGAGGAAGTACGTGAAGAAGAGGAAGTTCTGGTGCCCAAGCGCTGGTGTCAAGAAGTCAAGAAGTCAATGCTTGACTTCTTGAAGAAACAGAAAAAGGCTCACGACAAAAGGAGTTTCCAGAGGTACCAAGAAAGAGGATTTATTAATTAATAAATCCGGGATCAAGAAGTTCAAGAGTCAAGGCTTTACCGCTAAACCAATCTTGAATCTTGGATCAAGAGACTATACACCTAATTGTTGACAACAAAAGGGTGAAAGCCCAGGGTTCTTCTCCAGCGAGGTTGATCCCACTGCTGTTCATTATGACTAAAACCCAACACCCTCATGTTCCCTGGCCTTAAGGCATTGTCTAATCCCACATATGAAGAGTAATAAAGAACATGAAATGTAATTTTGATCTCTCCTTTTATTGGCTTAGCTTGGTTTCATCTCATGACATATAGAAAGTAATATCTTCAAAATGTCCCGGCCCCAAAATACTGCGTTATTAGGTGACACATTGGAAGCAATGTCGGCCTAAAATGATTGACAGATTGTTGAAAATGATAAGCATTAACGACAATGTCATTAGGTGATAAGAAGGAAATCTTGTTCATCTAACCGCTGGATGAGCAGGTCGAGTCGAGCAGGCTCCCCACATTAGCAGCACCTAATTTGATCTTATTAATTAAAAGAGCCTTCATTTCTTCAGGTAATATGAAAATAATCACTGGCATGCTATGAGGTCCACTGAATTTTATGCATCCTAACCTGCAGTCAGCAATAAGAGGAGTTCTAGATGTTGGAAAACAGGTAATATGAAAATAATCACTGGCATGCTATGAGGTCCACTGAATTTTATGCATCTAACCTGCAGTCAGCAATAAGAGGAGTTCTAGATGTTGGAAAACAGGTAATATGAAAATAATCACTGGCATGCTATGAGGTCCACTGAATTTTATGCATCCTAACCTGCAGTCAGCAATAAGAGGAGTTCTAGATGTTGGAAAACTAAATTATGCATCAGAAATGCATGAAGGACATCTATTGAGAAGTCAAATGTGGCATGAGGCAGAGCAAATACAAGGGTTACTGGAATAATGGCTTCAACAAAATTGACCAAACAGGGGAAAAGTTAGGATTATAAAAGTTAGACCCAACAGGGAAGGTGATGGGCTGGGATTGGGTTTCCCTTGCAAATATCATGTTATGATCCATGATGGAAGGAAAGGGGGGAAATGCTATCATGTAGCAAGACTGATGGCAAATTATAACCATTTCTCAGATAATAAAGAAACATGATTCCAAGGACAAATTAAAGCTGAGTGTTGAACAATATAAGCAATCAAGTTTAAAGGAACTGAAAAACATTAGTAGAATGGGAAAAAAAAAGTCTTTTACTATGAGCTAAAATGCAAAAGGTTCAGATGTTTGCAATGATTAAAAAAGTGCATCAGATAGACACTCATTCACTTTTGGTCCAAGAAAAACAATGACCAACATATAAAGCACATAATTGTCATACGCATTTGTACAAATTGTTGGGATAAAGGACTCAAAGGAGAGGACAAATTCAATTATGACTATTCTAAATAAAAATGAACTATATGACATAGAGTCAGGTGCCGTGAGCTTAAAACAAACCATCCTGAACCCTACCCTACAAATATGCACCATAGAGGACCTAATTACTGAACTTACATCAAGAGCTATCTGCATCACATTATAGCAGCCCCTACCCCACACCATCAGCTAATTTCACAAAAAACCGTACAATTCTAGGGAAAAGATTGATTGTAAAGAGAGTTACATTGATGATTTGAATCAAAGCCAAGTTAATAATCAAAAGAAGCAAATAGTATGAAAGACAGGACGGGAGGTTGGGATCTAATGGTTTCCACCCATCCGCATGATGGAATGAGCTTTATCCTTGACCAGTTAAAATTATGGGCAACCCCCAGAAGTCTTGCACATTAATACTAAAATAGGGTATAAGAAAGTACACAACATTCAAAAAACCACCACATGGAGCAAAATTTCAGACAAATTGAGATTCACATGTTCATATGGACTTAAAAAATTAGTTTTGTGAGGCCTTATATTCTAATTAACTATAATCAAATATTGTCTTATTTAATAAGATTAAGGGACAAAATTGATAAGGTTGTGAGCATAGATAGCATGAGCAATTGTTTTAAAGATCATTTTTTTTAAAAAAAAATCATGGATGGAAAATTAATCATCATTAGCATTAAAAGAGTCACCCTTATTAGCATAGATGGTACTTATTGAATGATCTATGCAATTGATAGTACTTATTGAATGATCCATGCAATTGCCTACACAGGCAGTGGTATCTCATTTAGGCCATATTTCAAGTTTAGTCATTAATATATGACATGCAAACCATACGATTCTATGAGTATAAGAATATAACATTACATGAATACTTATAATGAGCTTCAACTATATAGACTTCATGTGGTCTGATTCGACTAGCTCACCTAATGGTGACCCATGGTAGATTCGAAGGTGGCATGATGTGATTGATTAGATCGCCACATGTATCCTTTTAAAGAAGGAGTCTCAATTAGAAGAGACTTCTATTGTAATCGTCAACCTATTCAGGACTATCACCTTGTCTAGAAAGGACACCATAACTACTGCCTCATTTGAGGATCATGCTCGTTCGAGTTATCTATTGGTAAGTGGCTAACTCCAAGACAACTCTTTTAAATGCTTATAAAAATAGATAATCTGGATAGATTTTATCAAAACTTATGGATATTAACTTTATTCTTTTATAGACTGAAGAATGTACCTCAATTGCTCAGAATTTGATGATTCAACTGGTTTCGTGTCCATATGATCTTACAACGGTCAAAACTTCTCAAGTTTGTCGCCATCTTACTTCAATGCATTGTGATAACTAAAACACAATTTAGGGCATCAAGACTAATAATCACTCACACATAATATGCACTGCTTATACAAAGCTCAAGATAAGTTGTAATTTGAAGTGATTCGAACTAATTGTCTATTATAGAGAAGACAGGCCTCAATTGAGAAGCTTTTGCAAAACATTATCAGGATCTCAACCACAATTGAGAACAGCCTTTTTTCCATAGAGAAGACAGGCCTCACTCACTTCACAGGTTTATTAACCACCGGGAAAGGAGATGCAAAGTGCCACTTCAATCTGCTGAGTGCTAATGGCAATGATGCAAAGCTAGCAATCAAGGAACATGGCTCATTTTCATCTTTTTTTTCTGAAAAGTGTAGGAAAATTTTTATTTAGTCTAAAATACTTCTGCTTTGATCTACACCTTCCTAAGGAGTGTTCTAAAACCTAATTTAAAAGATTGCTCCTAGTTCAGTTGCAAAATTACCAGCCAAAAATAACTGAGTCAAGTAGTCAAGTAGTCACAAAATTGCCATATATTAGTTGCATCAATGAAAGATAACTGAGTCAAGTAGTTAATTGGAGGCAGTTAAAGCAGGATTGGCACGCTTCTAAGTCAAACAATAATTGAGGGGAAAAAATAATCCAGTTTTATGGCCAATAGATTCATCCAAAAGTGAAGCTAGATCTGTTAACAAAGATAACAGAACAAAATATAATGCTACAATAAAAAATTAAAACAACTGTCCCAAGGAAGGCTCGAACCTGAGAATTCAGCATGAGTTACCAGGCAATCAATTTTCAAATACCGTTAAAAAACAAGATACAAAAGCCAATAGGGTTATGAGAAAGAACTCCATTTGACTAAGATACTGCCAAACCCAAGAACCATCCTTTCCAGCATGTGGCTACTACCAGAAGACATGTAATACAATATCCAGCTTTAGACTGATAGCATGACTTATAAGTTGGTTTGAAACTGAAGATGTATTAGTTGAACATAAAAGAAAAGCTTGTACAAAAGCATCATGTATATGAAATATTATTTTATTATCTTATTTATTTTCTCACATTAGGTTGAAACAAGGATTTAAGTTCCGGCGAGATGGAAGGGGCATCCTAATTGTCCCACACCATTCTTATGAGAAAATGAGACTAGGATGAGATGGGGATGGTACTTTGAAACCCATAAGATGTTGGGTAATGGGCCAAAATAGGCCTTGAATACTCTAATGGGCCTTGAAAGCCCATTACCGCCTTATGTGTGTGAATGAGAAATTACGGGGACATTTAGTCCTACATCGAAAAAATCAAGAAAGGAAGGTTTACTTATATGTAAACCACTTCCTTGAAGCTTAAGTTCCTTAGGCTCACCATAAGTGGAGAGCTTGAGGGTGATGCTACGCATCACCCTCGTACACACGCACGCGCGTGTGCGAAGGGCGCAATGGGCACTTTGTAGGCGCACTTTGCACTTCGCACGTGCGCATCATCGCGAGGAGCTTGAGGGGCTTTAAATTTTTTCTAAATCATGATGATCCGACGGTGAAGACTGATCGGATCAAGATAAGGGGTTGAGATCAATTGATCGTTGATCGATCGGATGAAGGGTCGAGATATGGTGATCAAATCACAATCGCGATCGCGATCCAACGGCTGACACCCATCGGTTGACCAGTCAACAGGATGGTTGGTGATAAGGCACCCGTCCGATCGTCGGCTCCTGCCTTGTGTCACAGCTGCGCCAAGTGTTGCTGGACCGTGCCATGGCCTACGTACCCTTCGGCCAAGCCCTTGGGTGGCACGCCTCCTGCGCGCCCGTCCCAACGAATGCACGCCACTCCTTGGCTTGCCTCCACCAACCTCACCCGATGCAAAGGTTGGGGTCGTAACAATCCTCCCTTACTTGAAGATGCTGACGTCCTCGTCGCATTGCCCTCCAAGTAGATATGGATCCCCTCCTACAGAAATTCTCTCTCGCTCCTTCCCAACCTGGGTAGTGGTGACTTCATCTTCACCACCGGCTTTCGGCGCGTCTCCTTGCGCTCGGGCATGGTTGCACGCCATGCCCTGCCCCGCCTGTCTCTAGGCGCAGGCTGTCTCCCCTTCAGCATCCTCGCATGCCGGGATGAAACTTGGGGTCCCATACCCCCAAATCATGATCCCGGGAATGTGTGGAATGACTGCTATCATGGCTTGCGAACAAAAGTCCAAGCCAAGGATGAGTTGATAGTTCTCCAAGGGTAGGACAATGAGGCTGCATCTTCCCTTCCATGGGCCGATCTCCATTCCAGCCTCAACCCAACCGAGAGCCCCTTCCGCATCAGCTCCGCCGGTTGTCAAGAGAGTGATATCAGGCGAAATGACCAGTCCCAACCTCTTTGCCACTAACTCGGCAATGAAGTTGCGCGACGTCCCGGTGTTGATCGTGGCACGCACCTTGTGCCCATCGAACTGCACTTCTACGCTAAGGAGGCCTCGGGTCGATGGGGCCACCAGCGCTGTGAGTGCCTGCACCGGTTTTTCCCTGACTATACCCTCTACGGTCTCTTCAGAACCCTGTTCTTCTTGGACCGCCTGTCCATGGGGAACCCTTGGATGTGGGGAGATCACTTCATCCTCCTCCTGGACGAAGTTGAGGAGTGCTTCATCCCCTCCTGGGACGAAGCCGAGGGGTGCCTCATCCCCTCCTGGGACGAGGTTTTGGCCTTGTAGCATGATATCCGCTAGAGCCCTTGCACGCCATTCCCTAGCGCGCATCAGCCTCCTTAGCGTAGAGGTGCAGTTCGATGGGCACAAGGTGCGTGCCATAATCAACACCGGGACGTCGCGCAACTTCATTGCCGAGTCAGTGGCAAAGAGGTTGGGACTGGTCATTTCGCCTGATATCACTCTCTTGACAACCGGCGGAGCTGATGCGGAAGGGGCTCTCGGTTGGGTTGAGGCTGGAATGGAGATCGGCCCGTGGAAGGGAAGATGCAGCCTCATTGTCCTACCCTTGGAGAACTATCAACTCATCCTTGGCTTGGACTTTTGTTCGCAAGCCATGATAGCAGTCATTCCACACATTCCCGGGATCATGATTTGGGGGTATGGGACCCCAAGTTTCATCCCGGCATGCGAGGATGCTGAAGGGGAGACGGCCTGCGCCTAGAGACAGGCGGGGCGGGGCATGGCATGCAACCATGCCCGGGTGCAAGGAGACGCGCCGAAAGCCAGTGGTGAAGATGAAGTCACCACTATCCAGGTTGGGAAGGAGCGAGAGAGAATTTCTGCAGGAGAAGATCCAGATCTACTTGGAGGGCAATGCGACGAGGATGTCGGCATCTTCAAGTGGGGGAGGATTGTCACGACCCCAACCTTTGCAGCAGGCGAGGTTGGCGGAGGCAAGCCAAGGAGCGGCGTGCATCCATGGGGACGGGCGCGCAGGAGGCGTGCCACCCAAGGACTTGGCCGAAAGGTATGTAGGCCATGGCACGGTCCAGCAACACTTGGCGCAGCTGTGACACAAGGCAGGAGCTGAGGCGCAGCTCTGCAGCGCCAGAAGCGGCTTCAGCGGACGGCCAGGCCGAGCAGCGGCCTGGGCCAGTCTTGCAATGCTCCTCAGACTGCAGGAACCCCCGGTGTGGCCAGAGATAGGAGGCTGCGCAAGTATATTGAAGGGGAGACTCTGTCACGACCCGACCAGAAGGCCAAGGCTCGGAGCCAAGGCCAGTGCGCCGTTGCAAGGGATGGCACGGGCACGGGCAAGCCATGGGGCAGGCTTGCCAAACCTTGGGCGCATGGATTCGGTGGTCCATGGGGCGGCCCAAGGGCATGGCTGGAGGGACCATGGGGACGGCAGCAAGTTGGGCAGCACACGGAGGGACGAGCGGAGGCTGCATCAGCGATTGCCCAGATTGGCAAGGCGTTTCATCCTTCGCCTTGAGCCAAGATGCATGGGCAATGCCGGCCAACACAAGGTTCCGCTGAGGAGAACCTTACGCAGGGCGGAGCAACCCCTGCGTGGCACCAACTATCGGTCGGACCGATAGATGACCTTGCGGCAAAGATGCACGCACGTGGTCGGAGCCACGGGCGACGTGCGGAGGAACAGTCTGAACCGCCGGGCGGTTGCCAGAACCGCTCGGGCGCAGGTGCGAGCAGGCCACGACTGAGCGGTTGGCGGAACCGCTCGGCGTGCGCACGCAGGAGGCGCGCGCACGATCAGCCGGACACAGCTAGACTGTGGGGTGGACCACCCACGTCCAGGCGCACGCCAGGAGGGCGCACGCACAACCAGCACGAGGGCCAAATCATGGCTGGGCGGTTGAGAGAACCGCCCATACCCATGCAGTTGCCTGGCGCGCACTAGGAGGGTGTGCGCACGATCTGCAAGGGGCGTGGGGCAGTTGCTGAGAACTGTCCACGCCTGGGACCGTTCCAGACGGTTGTGCCAACCGTCGCCGCGCACACATAGGGGGCGTGGGCCAAACTGCACTAGGACGTGCAGAGTGAGGTTAGTGGGCGCATTTGCTGGGCTGATGGCATGCGCAGGGCGTGCACGCCGTGGCCATAACTGCCAGACTAGTGGGTCTGGGCAGTTACCAGCCACCCACTGCCGTGAGAGTGGGGCTTAGGGGCTTGGGCATTGGCTATAAATAGGCCATGCCTTGGCTTAAGGCTGGAAGGAGGACAAGAAGGGCGTTCTGAGTGCAAGTGTAAGGGCAAGAGAGGGTAAGCCTTGGGGAGGGTTTACCATTGCTAGCTTGTACTAGGCCTTATCCTTTATGCAATAAAGGTTGGGAGTTATCCCGTAAGCAAGCTTGTGCGATTGTGTGCTTTCTATGCCAGCTTTCTAAGGGGCGATAGTGCAGGTGAGGTTGGTAAGGCTAACTTGAGGAAGGAGTCCTTGAGTGCCGCACGCCAAAGGCTAGTCCTTAGAGAGAAAAAAAAAAGAGCTTCCGCTATACTAGCCAGGTGGGGGCGTGACAACATCTGATCGCTTGATCTGAAGATCACGATGTCTAAAGAGCATATCAAGGGTGATAAGCCCTTAACCCTCACATCCTTCGATCAAAGAATTCAAATTAAATTAAATTCATAGGGTTGCTTCCAAGGAGCACCTAAAAACCTATAAATAGTACCTTAGACCCTCTCATTTCATTCATTCCAATTCCATTCCGAATTGAGTTCTCTCTTAGGCATTTGCATACTTTCCTAAGGATAGTATAGCAATAGTGCATTAAAAAGAGAGTAGCATTCTTGGTTCAAAATTTTTTATGAATTGTAGTGTTGCTTTCATTAAAAAGAGACTGTTGTATCATAGGAGACAATGTCATAATGACCGTAAGCACCATTGCGGAACGAAATTGTCTTAAGGACATAGAGTATAATTCTAGCCTCAGTCTGATCAATTAGGTAGCCACCATCTGCCACACCCACCAACATAAGAAAGAAAAAAGCAAAAAGAAAGAAACAAAAAAGAAAAGAAAAGAAAGGAAAGAAAGAAAAAAAAAAGTGGAAAAGAAAAAAGGAAGCTTGGAAACAACAAAGAAGAAAAAGGAAAGCAAAGAAAAGAAAAAAAAAAAGAAATAAACAAAAAAGAAAAAGAAATAAACAAAGTAGGAAATAAAAAAGAGGAAAAAGAGGAAAGATAAAGAGAGAGAAATGGAGGAACCTACCAAGACACTCTAGCAGCTTTTGGAACGAAATGAGATGGAGAAGCATCCCATTCCACAGAAAAAAACGGGAACATCCCCAGCCCATTGAATTTGAAATCTTAGGTGAGAAATAGTAGCAAATATACATTTAACTATTTTATAAACACTAAACAAGTTGTCTATAAGTTGAAATTGAATTTAATATTTTGATACATGTTGTATCACCTTATAAGGCACACTAATGAGGAAATGATAAGGTATAAAAATCACTCATGGTTTCAATTTTTACCATGATGATGCCAAAGAACGTAAGATAATTTCATTTCAACAATTTCAATGGAAAGCAACAAACTCATATTCGTTATCTCTAAGTGATCCAAGCATAAGGATCCTCCTTCCACAAAATCAAGCATGATCATTATATGGTAAGACAACTGTAGAATTTCTATGAATTGTTAAAAAATTAAAAAAAAATGCTTGATCCGCTGAATCTGCACGAGTCAGCACGCCAAGCCAATAGGCTCGGCACAACATGACAGCTCGTCAGGCTGATTCTTACGGCATGGCTCAGCCTATTTGACACCTCTATAAGCCACTATTCCCAAACAACCAAGAATGCAGCTAAGCTGCATCACTGAGATACTAATTATGTGCAGCACCAAAGTATACCTTTCAATGGAAAAGAACAGATGCATGTAGATCCACAAGCAACAAGGCGTGATGTTAGGTAATTCTCGCCGATACTAGCAGGCCACCATTTTAGAGAACTTCGAAAATAACTAAAGGAAATTCGTTAAAAAAGTTCTTCAATTAATTTGCATCCAAAGCAACTTCAGAAATCATCCAAGACTTGAAGAGAAGAAAGCATTCATGACACCATAGCATATTGGATTAACAGAGCAAGTCAAGAACGAGTGAGCAGTGGATTCCAATGCAAGAAAGATTTCGGCACCAACGAGGGAAAAGAAAACATGATATAAATCACCACTCAACGATAAAGAAGGCCGAAATAGTTGTCAATTTGACGAAAGTAAAATTCATCCCAAAGAAGATACAAAGAAGAAGTTCGGCTGACACCTTTTCGAGCACGCTATTGCGCAGAGCGTCCAAGAAGCGTAGACACTTCTCCCGATGGAAGGGCGACTCTATGGTGCAGTTGAGCACATCGAGAGCTTCTTTCGGGCAGACGGGCTGCGGCCTCGTCGATGACTCCATGGCCAGAGCTGAAGGCTTGGACGGCGCAAGGTCGGCGAAGAAGAGACAAATGGAGGAGATCCGAGAAAGATCGAAGAGATATGGGATCCGCGTCCCAAGTCTCGTTGGGGAAAATTTGAAAATTAAAAGTCTAGATAAGAAGATAAGAACCAAGATAGAAGAAGATAAGGATAGGCTTAAATCACGAATGCTTTTCTTAAGCATTATTTGTACCCTTTAGAATGCTCTGTAGGTGAATAGCAAATACGCTGCAGAATAAGATAAGCCTTTTATCGAGTTTGCACTAAAGCACTAATGAAAACTCGATTGTAGACAAGAGTACATTAATTTTTTTTGATTTGATTTGTATATGGATTTATAAAAATTGAGTGCCCTGTGAAGCATTGATTCCCGAAGAGCTGCATCATTTCGTAATATATTTGTTGCAGAGATTTAAAGAAAACGGATTAAGTTTCTTTTTTAAAACGAAGCATTACGTCACTCCAGAAAGATAAAGTTTCATTTTTTTTTGAAACAAAGCATTAGGTCGTTTCAGAATGATAAAGTTTCATTTTTTTTTGAAATGAAGCATCGCGTCGCTTCGGCTTCTGAAACGAGATTTGTCGCGGACTCTATTATTCCCTAAACATATCCACAACACTTTAGTTTATTTAAACAAAATCTCAATAATCCTCCACTTGTTTAAAACAAACTAAGTTCACATATAAAAATAAGGACAAGAAGCATTAATACAGCTAGGTATCTTTTGATTTGAACCTAACCTTAGTGAAAATACCATAAAGTTTTAACGAAATTTCAGGTAGCATAAACGCTTTGAACCAGTTATTCCTTGTGTCAAAACCGGTGATACTTCACACACACTCCTTAATGTTTCTTGTCTACACCACACGCTTAGCACGATTTATGGCCATGTGCTTATCCTATTTAATGAACCTTTTCATGAGAGAAACTCCAACTCTCACTTGAGACGGCACCATCTCAAGGTTCACATAGGTGAAGTTCTTTCAGTATCTCTGTTACAATAGATACTTGTCCACATGACTGAACTTCATTAAGAGTTTAAAAAGCTCAACCCTCCATCTTGTAACAGTCAGCACTATACATGAAGTACAGCTACAATCCACTTATCAATGACTTATTGTTACCCATTGAACCTAAGACTAGTCATTTCCTAGTATTAGGTTGGGTTGCCATCATTGGTGGACTTTTACTCAAGGAGTTTTAGACCCATCCCTCTGGAAGTCGTCTTCACTAAATCTCTTGTAAGAGGTTTAGTAAGTGGATCAGCTAGATTATAGCTTGATCGCACAAAAGTGAGAGAAATTATTCCATCCTTGATTAATTTCCTTATATACTCGTCTTAGACTAATGTGTCTAGACTTCCCATTGTACACTTCGCTGTATGTTCTGGCTAAAGTGGCTTGGCTATCACAATGTATCGATACGGTTGAAATATTCTCACAATCCAATGGAATTTCCAATAGAAGATCCCTTAACCACTCAGCCTCATGTCCTGCTGAAGCTAGAGCTACAAACTCTGACTCCATTGTTGAGTGTGTAATGCAAGTTTGTTTCTTGGATTTCCAAGATATTGCACCACCCGCTAGTGTAAACATCCAACCAGTGGTAGATTTATTATCTCCCACCCTTGATATCCAACTTGCATCGGTATATCCTTCCAATACAGCAAGAAATTTAGAGTATTGTAGACCTAGTCTTTTGGTTTTCAAAAGATAACCAAAGACTCTACCAATAGCCTTTCAATGCTCTATACTTGGGTTGCTAGTAAACCTACTCAGCTTACTAACTGCAAATGCTATATCGGGTCTAGTGTATTGCATCGAATACATTAGACAACCAATAGCACTTGCATACTCAAGTTGAGCCACAGCTCGTCCACTATTCTTTTCAAGCTTTAGACTTGGATCGAACGAGGTATTCACTTCTTTGAACTTCAAATGCTTGAACTTGTGTAACACTTTCTCAACATAATGTGATTGACTAAGTTCAAAACCCTCACTATTTTGTTTCACTTTGATGCCTAAAATAGTATCAACTTGTCCAAGATCTTTCATCTTGAAAGTAGATGATAGAAACCTCTTTGTTTCTTGTATGCCTTTCATTTCATTGCTAATGATCAACATATCATCAATATAAATGCATACATATACCACAAAGTTACCATGCACTTTAGTATATAAACACTTGTCAGAAATGTTGTGAACAAATTCATTTGTGAGTATGACAGAGTCAAACTTCTCATGCCATTGTTTGGGCGTTTGTTTCAATCCTACAAGGATTTAACAAGCTTGCACACTTTATGTTCATTACCCGGTAGGATAAAACCCTCTGGTTGTTCCATGTAGACCTCCTCATTGAGATCACCATTTAGGAATGCCGTTTTGACATCCATTTGATGAACATAAAGGTTGTGCAATGAAGCCAATGCAAACAATATTCTAATTGTTGTTATTCTAGCTACATATGCATATGTATCAAAATAGTTGATTCCTTCTTTTTGTCGAAAACCTTTAGCTACTAGTCTAGCTTTGTAGGTGTTTAAAGTATCATCATTATGATACTTCTTCTTAAACACCCATTTACAACCAATAGGCTTAGACCCTTTGGGTAAATTTACAAGCTCCCAAGTGTGGTTAGCTATAATGGAATCCATTTCATCTTAAATAGCTTCCTTCCAAAAGGCTGAATCCCTTGAAGCCATAGCTTCCATAAAGGTTTTAGGATCATCTTCCACTTGAAAAAAAAATAGGTATCCTACAGATAAAATTCTCTCTACTTCCTTCAACTAAATAAAGGGTAATAAGATGAGAGTCTATTTCATTGGGTCCTAAATCCTTAGCCTTTCTAATTCTTTTACTTTTTTGAAGCTCTGGTTGTTCTTCAACAACCTTTGAAGATCTCTCCTCATGAGAATTATTACTCTTTAAATTTGTAGGAGTTTAAGAATTATTACTCTTTAAATTCTCAAGAAACTCCACATCTCTAGATTCCACTATCACATTAGACTCTAGATTCAAGAGTCTATAAGCTTTGCTATTTATGGCATAACCAACAAATATACTTCTTATCCCTGTGGGACCCAATTTGGTTCTTTTGAGGTCTAGGTTATTGTAGTAGGCAAGACACCCCCACACTTTGAAATACCCAATATTGGGCTTTCTTCCTTTCCATATCTCATATGGAGAGATTTGAGTTTTTTTAAAGGAATACTATTTAAAATATGACAAGTAGCAAATAAAGCTTCACCCATAAATTAAATGGCAATTCGGAATGCATTAACATAGCATTGATCATCTCTTGTAATGTTCTATTCTTACGTTCAGCCAAACCATTTTGTTGTGGTGTACGTGGTGCGGAACTTTGCTGTATAATGCCATTTTCTTCAAAATACATTAAAATTATTAGAAAAATATTGCCACCCCTATCACTTCTAAGGATTTTAATATTTCTACCTAACTGATTTTCTACCTCCGCTTTATATATTCTAAAAGTATGGAAAGCATCATCTTTATGCTTTAATAAATAAACATATGTGAATCTAGAGCAATCATCAATAAAGGTAATGAAATACCTATTCCTACCTCTAGTTAACATGCCATTAAATTCACATATATCAGAATGCACAAGTTCTAATAAGTTGAAATTTCTCTTAACGCTATGAAAAGGTTTCTTAGTCATCTTTGATTTAATGCATATATCACATTTATTGAACTCATCAATTTTGCAAGAAATCAAACCACATTTAACAAGCCTTTTCATGGTACTAATTCCAATATGTGCTAGTCTACCATGTGTTGGAAATTGTATCCTAAAGCCAATCATTTGATGATTGTACTGATGTAAATTGTATATAAATTGATATATTAATAAAAGTTATTTGGTAGTTTATTCATTACAAGAACATCTTCTTAATACTCCTGAAAGTAATGAAGCCCTTAGGATCTTCCTCACGATAAAGGAGGATTTATCTTAGAATGTCCTTAAAAGAGTTCGCGACCAAATGATATACTATGACAGGGCCATAGTACTATCAATTATAGGACGTTGTATATCATATTTGTTGGTTATCCTCTTAACCAAGGAGGGTAGAGACACTGGTATGACATACAGGTGAAAGTGTAGGGGTACATTTCACCGAACGTGACTCATTTCCGGATACTCTACTGTCAAGAGTTAATCCAAGAAGATATAGGTATAAGTATCCTTCAGACCTGAAGATCACAACCAGTGGCTTACAAGCAACTCATTGTACTTAGGTGCCGGACCACCTGATTTCTAATCCAGCTACGAAAGGTTACTGGGTGCAGTCAAGTACTTATGGTAGTCAGTTGTGGATCAAGATGGAATTTGACCTATCCCATTAAAAGGAGAAATGCTTGTGTTTCAATTTAGCAAGACCTTGGCCAAGGCACTTCATGTGAAAGTCACATGATCACTAAAGTTGAAATCACTTTATGGATTTGCTATTTAGAATTGACATGCTCTTAAGCCATCCTTAGCATTTGTGGTCAAGAGGATGAATTATACAGTAATTATTTCTTAGGGTTCTTGGAGTTTGCTCGGCAACTCTTCGACCTATCCGGACGTCGGGTTCCATTGCTAGATGGGCACATCGATTAGTATAGAAAGTTGTTTCTATGCTACCGGCTTAGGTTCGAACCTAGAGAGTCACACGCATAGAAGTTTCCTAGGATGATCTATTTGCTTATCAACGATTGAGAATCGTATATGATTTAATTAATCAATTTGATTGATTGAATTATCTCAATTGGGTTAAGTACAATTGAATAAGATTCGATTTGGTTTAAGTCTATTAGAAGGACAAGTCAATTTCAAATATTGATTTGAAATTAGACTTGATTTGAATTTAAATAGATTCAGAACTAGCTAAATTTGATTTGGGCTTGGATCATGATCTATGTGGGTTAAGTCAAATAAATTCAGATCAGAACCCAAACCTCTCGAATATGGATCTCATATGATGAGATGGCTAAAATCTTATCTCATGAGATAGAATTTAATACATGACATTTATTTACCAAATCGGATTTATCCCTCGTCTCTTTGGTTTTCTCCGAACGACGGAACTAAACCAAACGCCGTGACTCCTTGGTTTTCTCCGAACGTCGGAATTAAACCAAGCGCCGCCTTCGGCGTCTCTTCGCTTTTGCCAACGACGGATTCTTAAATATCAGAATTAAATGTCAAAGCTAAATCGAGACTATAAATAGAGGGCATTCCCTCACCAGAGAACACAAAACAAAAATAGAACAACAATACACGATTTGTCATGGATTGTAATTCTAAATTGTCGTGGATTGTAATTCTAAAATGTTAGAATAGAAAATCCTGGTGATTCTGGTGTTAGCGGAAGCCTGGTGGATCTTGGAAGAAGATTCAAGTGAGAGGATTCAAGATCAACAAAGCTATTTTTCCGCGAGCTAGCACTCCCGGAAATCTGATCATTCGGGGCTTCGCGTGGACGATTCTAGAGGCCGGACGATTGAACGGCTGCAGAGCAATAAGAATTTACCTACTATTCTTAAGGTAAGTGATTTGATCCCTAGATCTTAAGGCAGGTTTCAAGATAATAGTGTGACTAGTCATCTTGAAGATCAAGATATGATCTTGATGTTTTTATATGCATATTTTAGATCAAACGACCCTGAATATATAGGCAAAGATATGATCTTGATGATCTTTGCATATTAGATAGATTAATATGTAATCTTTTAATTTCCGCAATGATAATAGTTATCAAATTTTAAAAAAATATGCATGCCTCGGAGACTATTTCTCTCTACACCATGCCATAATGTAATTAAGTCAAGTATATAAGCGGAAACAACATCTTTATTGATAGAATGATCAATGATACATAATCTGACCATTCCATCACTAGAATAGCCCTTGCCAACAAATATACCATTACGGGTCAAGATAAGTTTGTCCGACTCAAAAATAGATTTTATTCCTGGTTTGCCCAAAAGATCCCCACTAACAAGGTTCCTATTCATATCCGGCATATGCAACATATTTGACAAAGTAATTTTCTTGCCAGAAGTGAATTTGAGTTCTACGTTTCCTTTGTCATACACCTTGGACCGGCCTTCATTGCCCATCTGTATCTCTTGTCCATCGGTGACATCCACATAAGTCTTGAACATAGACTTATCATAGGAAACATGGACAGTGGCACAAGTATCATACCACCATCCGGGGACCTTGCCATGGATCGCCATGACTTCGCTCACGGCGGCGATGAGTTCATCATCGTCAACGTTGGTGGCATTTGCTTCCTTAATTTGGCCCCTGCGGTGTCTGCAGTCACGAGCAAAATGCCGGGTTTGCCACACACATAACAGCTTCCCTTGGGCTTCTTTTTTTTTGAACTTCTCTTGATTCTTTTTGGGACCAAGATAGTTTGCTTTGTCATCCTTTTTGTCCTTCTTAGGCTTGCTCACAGCATTGGCCTTTGAAAACCCAGTTTCAACGTTGACATTCTCCAACTTCTCCCTCATCCTCGATTCTTCCTCGATTCGAAGATGTTTCTGAATTTGCTTCAAGGAAAAATCCTTGGTGTTATGGAGAAGTTTTTTCCTATAGCCCTTCCAAGACGGCGGTAATTTTGTGATTATCGCACCAACTTGAAAAGACTTGGGAACATCGATTTTCACTGCTTTGAGTTTGTTGACAATCACTTGCAATTCATGCACTTGTACAAGAATTGACTTTTCATCACACATCTTGAAATCAAAATATTTAGATATGAGAAATTTCTTCGTACCTTCCTCCTTGGCCTTGTACTTGTATTCCAATGTGTTCCATATCTCTTTTGCCGATTGTGTGTTAGTGTATAGATCATACAATCGATCGGATAGAGCGTTGAGGATGTGCCCACGGTATATGAATTCGTCCTCCCTTCACTTCTTGCGCTCTGCCTTGACTTTGTTAGAGTCGTTTTCAGTTGACTCCGGTATAGGCACCAAGTTTGGATCGAGGATGTAGAAGATCTTTAATGCAGTGAGAAGAAACTTTAACTTATCTTGCCAATGGGTGAAATTAGTGCCATCAAATCGATCGAGTCTGACAAGATCTTGGTTCATCAACTTGATAGTCGCGACAGAAGTTCGGTCTCTATTGAAATAACGCTTAAGATTGTTGGGAAAATTTGAAAATTGAAAGTCTAGATAAGAAGATAAGAACCGAGATAAAAGAAGATAAGGATAGGCTTGAATCACGCACGGAACGCTTTCCTTAATCGTTATTTGCACCCTCTCAAATGCTTTGTGGGTGAATAGCAAATACGCTGCAGTTTTATCGAGTTTGCACCAAAGTACTAATGAAAACTCGATTGTAGACAAGAATGGATTATTTTTTTTTGATTTGATTTGTATGTGGATTTATAGAAATTGAGTGCCACGGTGCTTGAGCCTGTGAAGCATTGATTCCCGAAGAGCTGCATCATTTCGTAATATATCCGTTGAAGATATTTAAAGAAAATGAATAAAGTTTCTTTTTTGAAACGAAGCATCACGTCGCTTCAAAAGGATAACGTTTCTTTTTTTTTTTTTTTGAAACGAAGCATCACGTCGCTTCGACTTCTGAAAGCGAAATTTATCGCGGACTCTATTATTTTTTAAATATATCTATAATACTTTAGTTTATTTAAATAAAATTTCAATAAGTTCCGTCTGAACCATGAATAAAAGGCGGCAAGCCGGAAGTTTCGGCCGTAGACGATTCCAAATTCCAGCAACGCCAATAAACCGTTTTAAGCTACTTAACCTCATCTCAGGGACGGCCGTGACGACTGGTGTAGACTTCGAGTCAATCTTCTCGTGACATTAATTGGGGTTCGGTAAAAATAAAATAAATTTAGGTGCAGTGCGTTTTAAGGTCACACGATTTCCTTATCTCCTTTTCTCTTCCTTTTCTTTTTCAGTCTCTATTATCAACTTTCTTACTTAATGAAACGCAAGGTAATTAAAAATTTTAAAAAAAATGTTGGCCCACATAAATTTTAATCTTAAAATTTAAAAAAGTCACATCACTACTATTTTCTAAAGCATATTTTAAAAGTATTGTATATGTAAATATTAATTATATTTAAAACAAAATTAATGTAAAAAATAAAATTATTATTAATATTTTTTATAAATGTTATTAATGTAAAATAAGAAAGTAGTTAGATTATTTAATATTTACTAGTCTTAATTTTTTTTATTTTTTAAATAATTTTTATCTTTAGCATGTTAACCTACTCCTCCTAAATTAATAATTTGGGAGATAAAAGAAAGAAAATATTTATCTCTTTAAAAAAATTTAGCTCAATAATAAATAACATCAAAAGGATGAAAAATTATAGAAATAACTTTTTTTCCCTTTTAATCTCATATCAAATGTATCCTTATGTCCATATGGTAACCATTATAGGATCACCTCAATGATCTTAGATTAGTAGTAATTCTAATCCTAATGTGATTTGATCACTAACGATTAAAGGTCATCATGTTTGGTATGATATATTGCAGTGATTAAGGATCACTAGTGATCTAACATCACCCTATTGGATATGCTATGCAAATTTAAGAATACTAATTATAAAATACCAAAATTATTCCTATTATATTTATATTATATTATTATAACATATATAATATAATATATTAAATTATTCTTAAATTATAATACATAAATTAATATCTTATTATATTAAATACTATATATATAATATAATATAATATAATAGTACTGTAGTGATATAATATATATTTTATATATCGTATTATATATAAATTATTTTATTATAAATAAGAGGTAATTTGGTTTATAAAGTTTAGTCCAAGAACACTGTAAAAGAATAATCTCTTTGATAGTAGTAATAGGATTACCTCCTTGGAAGGTGATCTATCAAATAGGAGTGATTTTATATCATTACTATATAGAATCACCCTAGTGCAAACAAATGAGGTAATTTCATTATCATCTTATAAATCACTATGATCTTGGACGAATCACCCCGTATCAAACACTTCCTTAAGAGAGATTTGATTCATAATAATCTATCTTGGTAGCTTGAGATTACCATGTAGATTAATTATGTTTAACAATTTGACATAACAATTTGAGCAGTAATATTTAGTTTTTAGTAATCTAAAATTACCACAAAAAATGATAATCTAAGGTGATATTTAGTTTATGGTAATATAATATTACTAAGAGTCTTATATTCCTGGTAATTTTATATTTGATAATTAGATTCTCAAAAATTAAATATTACTATTTTGTTCATAATAACAAAACATAATAATCAGTTTACTATGTTTGTGATTTTATTTAAATTTTATTATAATTTTGTTTATCTTTTAAGGGTCCCTCTCATATTTTTGCTAGGATATGAAATGTTCTTATAAAAATTATTTATAACATACATATAATTATATAATATATTATAATACTATTAAATATTGCATTATATAATTGTAATATATAAATATTTAATAATTATATAATAATTTAATGTGCAAAAGGTCATAAATAGTAATAATTTAAAATTTAATATTTACATATCATTATATAATAAATAATAGCATTTAAAATATTAATATAATATATTATTAAATTATATATTAATATAAAGTATTATATTATATTTAATATTAAATATAAATATATATTCAAATATTCACACATTATTTGTTATAAATTAAATATATAATCTGATTAAATATTATTAAATATTATGTAAAAATAAAAAGTATAATTTAAAATTATTAGACTTGAGTAATCTTAAATACCTATATTTTTAATGAAAATCAAATTATCATAATTTATGATAATCTTAGAATATCAAAATCATATACTACCATTCAGATTATTTTGTCTAATTATTAGACATAATAATCTGTATGATAATTTAAGACTACCAAGTAGATTATCATGAACAAAATAATTGTAATTTTTATTTAAAATAAGAATATTTAAGATTATCAAAAGATAAAAGATCTTATTGGGATATCTATTCTACAACGGTCTCATCCTAATTGATTGTGATAGAATTCTTTTATTTGTTTTCAAATAAGAAGAAAAAAATCTTCTACCTCCGTCTGTTTGGTGTGATTTCCCGTATAAATGAGCACTTATGAGCCCTTTGGTTGGAGGCATAAAGGTGAAAAAATTTTCTGACTTTTATTTGTTATATTTGATGAGATTGGAGGAAAAAAATTTACAGGGCCTAAACACATCTTTCCACCCTTACGAGAGGTGGTGTTTGTTTTGCCGCGAAATTTTTCTGAAAAGGCATATTTTGAAAAATGCTAATTTTTTGAGAAAAATCCCAAATTAAATTACCAACTCAACTGAAGAAACATGTTTGTTTGAATCCAATGAAATAAGTTATCCCTGTATTGGAGAGTTCTATTCTGTTCGAAGGACTTGCTTTGAGAGTCGTGTTCCAGGCTGTTTCTTCCCCGATCTCCGGCGATCTTTGTCATCTTCTGTGTTGTCTCTTTTCGGTTCAAGGTTTCTCCGTCCCCTTTTCTCCTATGGCTTCTGATGGGGCTGCGGATGGCTGGGTTCCTAGGAGGAGGGTTGTGGATTTCGGGTTCAAATGGGTCTCTCCATCACCTTCGCCGGAGAAGGTGGTGATGTTGGAGGCCCGGTTTTCGGACATTGTCCAAGTCCCGGTGGCGGAGCTGGAAGCTGAGATGGTTGGTTGATAGCAGAGGGCCGTTCTCGCGAGATCCTTCCATTGATGGGTTCTGGCTGAAGCGTTCATCAGGGAATTCAGGCGTGCTGGAGTCCTTGGCGACATCGTCCCTCTCAGTCTGGCATTTCGATGTCATATTTTCTGGTTTGAAGATTTGGTTGCCCGTGATATGGTCCTGAATCGTCCGTGGGTGGTTAATGACCAGCCCATTGGGACTAAAGCGTGGAGGCCGGAGTTCATTCCGGCGGAGGATTCCATCTCTTTGGCACTACTGTGGGTGAGGATGCCTAACCTTCCGATAGAATTCTGGAAGGAGGATATTCTCAGGGAAATCTTGGCGCCAGCGGGTCAATTTATCTTTATTGATGCTGCTACCCTGGCGAAGAACAGGGGAGGGATCGCGAGAGTATGCGCCCGCATCGACCTTCGTCACCCTCTTCGGCCGGGTACTCGTGTATAGGGGATTCATGGCCCTTTCTGGCAGCAATTTGCATACAAGAACATGGAGGGTATCTGCCCGAGGTGTGGCTCGTTGCATATTGATGGCCCGTGTTCGCTTTCGGCCATGTTTGAAGCTGAGCTTTCTTCAAGCGGCTCTATCTATGGCCCGTGGATGGCAGTTGTCCGTCAGCGGAGGTTGCCTTTGGCCCCCAGATGGTGGAGAGGAGAAAGCCTCAGTCGAAGTCATCTCTGGTTGCCTCTGCCCCTAGCTCAGTTCCACACTCTGCGAAAATTGATCTGTGTCCTGGCTCCTCGTCTGAGGGTTGGATTACTCCGATGAAGGTGGCTCGTCGGCAGCTTCCCATGTCCCCGATGGTGGTGGCCCATCCCACTAGTGCTTCGGCTCTTCCCACGGTGGAATTGGAGCAGGGGTCTTTAGCCATTGTGTCTGTGCCAGGGCAGGGTCAGCATTCTGGTTCCAATGTTTCAGTAAGTGGAGTTAGGGGGTTGCTGCATTATGATAAGGTTGTGGGCTCTGAGTCTAATCTGACCCAATCTTTGATGTTTAAGAATCCCTTTGCCTCTCTTGGATTGGTTTTTGGGGTTGGATGCCACCTGGAGAGCAGGGATGCATTTCCGGGTCCCCTCAAGCGGGCCAGATCGGTGGAAATTCAGGCTCCGAGGTCGATCTCCAAATCGAAGAAGAGGAAGGGGAAAGGTATGGTTCCTAATTCTAAAAGTAGATTGGAAAAAAATTCTTCTCCAGTCAGGTTGGGCCTGCCCTCCCACTGCTAGGAAAGTGGTCAGGAGGTGGTGATGGCCCATCCTACTAGGGTGGTCGGCTCTTCTCTTGAGGCATCTGTTGGAGATATCCTGGGTCAGGGTTTAGCTTCCTTGTCCTCAGCTCAATCTCCCCAGTCTGCTGAGCTTGGCATTGATTTGGAAGGTCAGAAGGCATGTTCTTCACAGATAACTAAGGGTGGCACCTTGTCTGAAGGGTGCCTTTTTGACAGTGTTATGGTGGAGGACCAGGGGGGTCCCAGCTTCCTCCAGCATGTAAATGAAGATCTTACTTTGGAATGTAAGAGGAGCTCGAAAGCCTTCATTTCGATCCTCTTTTGGTAGATTGTTGAGCTATATAATTTTGACATCTGTGTCCTTTTAGAAACCAGGTTGTCGGGAGATAGTCTGGTCCGGTTTCGGAGACAGATTGCCCATTCTTAGTCCTCTTATGCGGTGGAGGCTGAGGGTCTGTTTGGGGGTATTTTGGTCATTTGGCGTGCCACTGCTGTTAGGATTGATGCTTTTCATCAGTGTAACCAGCAGATTGGCCTTGTTGTCTCTGAGGGGACTTCTGACCCTTGGCTCCTCTCGGTTGTCTATTCTAGTACGGATTATCAGGAGAGACGGGTCCTTTGGTCTGAGCTGCTTTCCCTCCTTACCCAAGGCCTTCCTTCTATCATTTCTGGTGACTTTAACTGTATCACCGAGGCTAACGAAAAGCGTGGGGGCAGATGGGTCACTGGCTTAGCCGACATTATTGAATTTAGGACCTTCATTGGTTCTTCTGGGTTGTTGGATTTGGGGTATTCGGGGCCCAATTCACTTGGTGCAATAACCGTCAGGGTTTGCTCGTGTTTGGGAGAGACTGGACAGAGCTATGGCCATGGCTCAGTGGCTACAAAAGTACCCTTCTGTTACTGTTACTCACCTCCCTAGGATTGCTTCCGATCATTGTTCCATTCTGATATCCATGGAGGTTGATCAGCATCAGCGAAAATAGTTTAGATTTGAGCAGTTTTGGACTTTCCATTCCGCAGCTCAGACTATCATTTCCTAGATTTGGCATCTACCTGTCAGGGGTAATGCAATTTATCGTTTATCTCATCGTCTTATGCTGGCAAGACACAGACTATCCAGATGAAACAAGTTGGAGGTTGGGGATCTGATCAGGCAAGTGGAACAGGTTGAAGCTGATATTTGTTCCCTTCAGGCGAAGGAGGACCAGGACGATTATCTTCTGGACTCTGACCTATCGTCACCACTCTCTTCTCCGGCAGTAGGAGATGTATTGGAGGCAGAGTGATGCGTGTCGTAGCGCAACGATTAAAACACCTTAATTTCACTAATAGAATAGTGAGAGTAAGGGATCGATTCCACAGGGACTTTAGCGATTATCTTGAAATAAATTTATAAATTTAACTAAATAGATAATTAGTAGTGCAAAATAATTAAGATATGGTCTATCTTATAAGAGCACGGCCCGTACCCGTAGATCACGGCCCGTCCCTTTTAAGAATAGATCAGTCTAAATTATTTTCACTTAAATATAATTTAATAACAATTAAACATGAATAGAAACTTTATTTCATAAAATTAAAAAGTTATGATATTAAGAAGACAAAAATAAAAGAAACTAGAACCTACAAGAAGAAATGAAAGAACCTTGGGAACAGAAACAAAGCTTCCACGGAACAGATGTAGAGAATTCACGGACACAGAACAGCCGCCTCCACGATTGCAGATAGACTCCAAGCCACGGACAGAGCCTCACGAATTCTCCATGCCCACGAACAGAGGAACCTCCTGAGACTCCAACCCCCGAATCAGAGCCTCCTCCCCTCCTCTGCTCTGGCTTTTATAGGTGCAGATACGCGGTGAGGATGCGGAAACGCTGATTTTCCTTCCACTCCACGAATTCCTATTTGGTGGACCGGAAAGATTTGCAGACGATTCTTCCAATTTAGGTTGAAATAATCTTTCCTTCCTTAAATTCCATTAAATCTAGGAATTTTTTAATTTTGATTTGAAATTGAAAATATTTTTGATGAAGAAAATTGGAAAGAAGGAACTGGGAGAAGACGATGAAGTCGGCAATGGTTTGCCGACTTTGCTTTAAAATACATGCTAAATCCTTATAAAATCAATTCCGAGCTCATTTAAGTCCGATTCGAGTGCCGTTTGCATCATTAAATTCCTAAAATCGAGCTCTTTAAATTGATAAGGTTTTACCTAAAATATTATATAAAATATTAAAATATTAAATAATAATAGGTACGTTGAATTATTAATTAATAGGTTTAGTGATAATTATTTATGCGTTTATCACTCCCCCAACTTGAATCTTACTCGTCCTCGAGCAAATAAGAAATTTAGAAATATGTACCAAGCTAGTCCAAGAATTGATAGTTATCTTACAGTTCTTAAAATTTCTGGTTAGATCATAAGGGAGGTACTTCATTGGATTATTAAGTTTACCCATTTAGTGATAAAGTGTAGTCCATAAGAATTTATAGAAGTCTTCCTTCACCAACTTTCCACTTCTCTGATTAAGTCTTCTAACTTAATTTGGGTTGGGTGTAATGTCTTTTGTACTTTGGTTCCTTATTTTTATTTATTGTAAAGTCAGTGCAATGTCCTAACCCCTTGCTTTCTAATTAACCCTTGTAGCGAGCTTTAGGCCAATGGCTCCCAAACCAATTGGTTTTAGGGCATTAGGTGTAAAACACCCCTCGGACTTACTGACTCGAGTCAAAAAGGCTTTAGGTAGGACTGACTCTACTTAGGTTCTTTTACATTCTCACCTTTTTACGCGAACAACATCACTTTCTTAGGTGACGGGGCCCGGTTACTTAGTGAAAGATGCTAAGAACCTAATTTATTAACTTTAAGAGAGATTTTTTTTAAATGACATTTTCACCCATACCCTTATTAAGTAGATTGTACTATTAAGATCAGTGGTCAGGAGGGTCTGAAAATTCTAAAAATTTTTCTGGGCTAAACCCTACCTTTTATTAGGTTTTCTTAATAATTTTTTTCCTCAGTATCTCAAAAATAATCTAACCATTAATTCATTAATAGACTGCTTGATTAACTTCAAATCGAGACAGAATTTGGTACACATCTGATTATAGTTTTACTCGAGGATTTACTTATTCTTTTTCCTCCCCCCCAACTTAATTTCCATTGTCCCTAATGGAAGAAAAATTAATTTCAAGGAAAGATACTACCTGGTAGAGTATTTGAAGGTTGGAGTTTCATTGTTGCCATCTTCTTTCAATCTGCTTCTGTTGCTCTTCTCTGGTCATACTAAAAGAACATACTAAAAGAACAGAAAGTTAAAAATAACTAATAAACTGGGTTGCCTCCCAAGAGCGCTAAGTTTAAAGTCTTCAGCCAGACTGTGCTACTTATTATGATAGTGTTGGGTTCACAAGATCAATTGATTCAACAACTTCTCCATCATTAATTTCTTCTATATATGGTTTCAAACGTTGGCCATTTACTTTGAATGTATTTCCCTGCTTGGGGTCTTTAAGCTCTACAGCTCCATGGGAAATACTTGAGTTACTATAAAAGGTCCATTCCATCGTGAACGAAGTTTTCCAGGGAAAAGTGTAATCTTGAATTGTAAAGCCATACTTTTTGATTTGGTTCAAAAATTTTTCTACTAATAAATTTGTCATGATATGCTTTGGTTCGTTCTTTATAAATTTTTGAGCTCTCATATGCATCATTTCGTAGCTCTTCTAACTCATTCAATTGAGTTTTCTATTGACACCTGCATTTTTCATATCATAATTAAATTGCTTGATGGCCCAAAATGCACGGTGTTCTAATTCTACAGGTAAATGGCAGGCTTTTCCAAATACGAGCCTGTAAGGAGACATTCCTATGGGAGTTTTAAATGCAGTACGATAAGCCCATAATGCATCATCCAAACGTTCTGACCAATCTTTCCTATCGGGTCTCACCGTTTTCTCAAGGATATGTTTAATTTCTCTATTTGATATTTCAACTTGGCCACTAGTTTGGGGATGATAAGGTGTAGCTACCTTATGAGTAATTCCATATTTGTTCATTAATCCTTCAAAGTGTCTATTCGTGAAATGTGTACCCCCATCACTAATTATAGCCCTTGGGCATCCAAAACGACTAAGGATATTATGCTGAATAAACTTGATTACAACTTTATGGTCATTGGTTCGAGTTGCCATGGCTTCAATCCATTTTGACACATAATCAACTGCCACTAGAATGTATTCAAATCCAAAAGAGGAAGGAAATGGGCCCATAAAATCAATACCCCATACATCAAAAATTTCTACAACCAAGATAGGGTTTAGGGGCATCATGTCTTTTCG
Source organism: Calamus simplicifolius (assembly GCA_900491605.1). Classification (NCBI taxonomy): domain Eukaryota; kingdom Viridiplantae; phylum Streptophyta; class Magnoliopsida; order Arecales; family Arecaceae; genus Calamus; species Calamus simplicifolius. The sequence goes on from UESW01004264.1 coordinate 668,939, forward strand.
AGATATATTTCCTGTTTGTTGACATTGGAGACAATTACGGCCAAATTCATGTGCATCTTTAAAAAGAGTTGGCCAATAAAACCCACTTTGTAGTACCTTTGCTGCAGTTTTTTTCCACTAAAATGTCCTCCACAGGCAAGAGAATGACAGAAGTTAAGTATACTTTTGAATTCACTCTCGGGAACACATCGCCTAATCACCTGATCTGAACAGTACTTAAATAATTCAGGGTCTTCCCAAAAGTAATATTTGATTTGTGAGAAAAATCTATCTTTTTCTTGTTTTGTCCAGTGGGAAGGTACTTTTCCTGTTGCCAAATAATTCACAATGTGGGCAAACCAGGGAAGACTGCTATGGGAAATTGAGAACAATTGCTCATCAGGAACCTATCTCTGATTATTTCTTTATTGTATTCCACTGAGATCCTAGAGATATGATCTGCTACCATATTTTCAGAACCCTTCTTATCTAAGATTTCTAGATCAAATTCTTGTAGTAGAAGGATCCATCTAATCAGTCTGGGTTTTGTATCCTTTTTTGATATAAGATGCCTCAACGCTGCATGATCTGAATAAACTAAAACCTTAGACCCTAACAGATATGATCTAAACTTTTCTAGGGCAAACACAACTGCTAGTAATTCTTTTTCAGTGGTAGTATAGTTCATTTGTGCATCTGAAAGAGTTTTGCTAGCATAATAAATTACATGGGGTTCTCGATTGAGTTTCTGTCCTAGAACTGCCCCTACAGCATAATCAGAAGCATCACACATGATTTCGAAAGGTATGGTCCAATCTGGGGGCTTGATAATTGGTGCAGTGGTCAAAGCAGTTCGAAGGATGTTATAGGCTGTTAGACAATCTTCATCAAAATTAAAAGAACTATCTTGGTCAACAAATTACACAATGGTCGAGAAATTTTACTGAAATCTTTGATGAAGCGTCTATAAAAACCAGCATGACCAAGGAAAGATCGTACTTGTTTAACTGAGGTTGGGGGTGGTAGATTTGAGATCAATTCAACCTTGGCTTTATCAACCTCAATACCTCGCTCTGAAACAATGTGTCCGAGCACAATTCCCTCACGAACCATAAAATGGCTCTTCTCCCAACTTAGGACTAAATTCATTTCCATACATCGTTTCAGTACCTTAGTCAAGTTCTCGAGGCAGCTATCAAATGATGCACCAAAAACTGAAAAATCATCCATAAATACTTCCAAAAATTGACCAATCATATCAGAAAATATGGCCAACATACATCGTTGAAAAGTGGCTGGTGCATTACAAAGACCAAATGGCATGCGTCTAAAGGCAAATGTTCCAAAGGGACAAGTGAAGGTGGTCTTTTCTTGATCTGCAGGAAATACTGGGACTTGATTGTATCCTGAATATCCATCTAAGAAACAAAAGAAACTTTGTCCCGCTAGCCGTTCTAGAATTTGATCGATAAAAGGCAAAGGAAAGTGGTCTTTCCTAGTCACGGCATTCAACTTTCGATAATCTATACACACTCTCCAACTAGTTGATGTGCGAGTAGGAATTGATTCGCCCTTTTCATTTTTAATCACGGTAATACCGATTTTTTAGGTACTACTTGGATTGGACTGACCCATTGGCTATCTGAAATTGGATAAATGATACCAGCATCAAGCCATTTTACTACTTCTTTCTTAACAACATCCCTCATGTTTGGATTTAGCCTTCGTTGCATGTCTCTATGTGGTTTGGCTTCAATTTCACTATGAATGTGGTGCATGCAAACGGAAGGGTCAATTCCCTTAAGATCAGCTATTGTCCATCCAATTGCCTCTTTATGTTCTTTAAGTACATCTACCAATTTATCTTCCTGCTCAGAGGTTAGGGTAGATGCAATGATTACTGGAAGGGTATCATTGGGTCCAAGGAATGAATATTTTAAGTCATCTGGAAGAGGTTTCAATTCTAGTTGGGGTGGTTCTTCCAAGGATGGTATTAAAGGACTTGGTTTAGTTGGAAGTGGTTCATATTTTATAGTCCAAGGAGGGATGGTGTCGAACTTAGGTGGTTCTAATAACATGTTTATCTCTTTGGTATACTCATCAATATCAAAGTCATCTATTCCAAAATGTGTAAGACATGTTTGTAAAGGATCCGAATCAAGCAAACTTTGGAATTTTTTATCTACTACTTCCTCTATCATGTTTACTTCATTTAAATCATACACAGGTGGTCCTTGGGAAGCATTAAAAATATTTAATCTCATCTTCTTGTTTCCAAAAGATACATCCATCACACCTGTTCTACAATTTATACATGCATTAGCGGTAGCTAGAAAAGGTCTTCCAAGGATGATGGGAATTTGGTTAGGATTACCGCTAGATTCCATATCCAACACAAGGAAGTCGACAGGAAAATAGAATTCATCACCTTTACTAATACATCTTCCAATATTCCACGAGGTTCTTTGACTGATCTATCTGCCAATTGTAGTGTTACTGTGTGGGTTTCAACTCTCCAAATCCAAATAACTCATACACTGAACTTGGGAGAAGGTTTACACTCGCACCCAAATCTAATAATGCTTTCTTGATTGTGAAGTGACACATGATATAATGGGGTACCAGGATCTTTTAGTTTGGGTGGGGTTATTTGCTGAACAACTGAGCTGACTTGCTCAGTCAAATGGATCTTTTTTGGTATTTGTGTCTTGGCTTTCCGTTTTTGTGTGCATAGATCCTTCAAAAATTTGGCATAAGCTGGAACTTGCTTGATAGCATCGAGAAGAGGTAAGTTTATTTGGACTTGCTTAAATAACTCAAGCATCTCATTCATTTTTATATTCTTCTTATCTGAAGGCAAAGGAGATTCTAAAGCACTAGGGAATGGGGCTTTAGGTATGATTGCTTGATCATTGAATTCCTTTTCTTCTTCATTTCTTCTCTTTTCTGGTTTAGCCACTTCTAATTTCTGGGTTGGTTCAGGTGGGTTCAATGTTTTTCCACTTCTGAGAGTCATGACTGATTTAGCATGTTCTGGGAATTTGTCAGGACTATTGGAACCTTCAGCCATGAATTGTCCTTTCGGGTTATCGATAGGCTGACTAGGTAACTTACCCTCCTCCCTTCTACTGAATGCTGTGGCTAATTGACCTATCTGAGTTTCTAGTTTTGCAATAGATTGTGTGTGGGAGTGAAGGATTTGAGTATTCATTTCTAGCCCTTTCAATGCTTGTAACACTTTGTCTTCAAAAGTAGGATGATTATTCGGTGGAGGTTGTGGGATGTTTGGATATTGTGAATATGGCATGCTTCTAAAATTGGTTTCTTGATAATTAGGTCTGATCGATGAATTGGTTACAGGTTGAGGTTTCCAAGAAAAATTTGGGTGATTTCGCCAGCCAGGATTGTAAGTATTTGAAAATGGATCATTTCCTGTTCTAGGAGCTAATCGGGTTTGGGCTTGGTGGGCTTGCTCTTGAACAAGTTCAGGAAATTGGTATGCAGCTGGACATTCACCTATAGAATGGGTTGGACTCGAACAAATTATGCAGACCTCATGTAATTGAGTAGATGGGGAAGAGATGTTTCCAACTTGTAGAATCCGGTCAAGTTTATGGGATAATTCATCTACCTTAGTATAGATATCTGTAGAATGACCTATTTCATATATTCCACCTCTTTTAGGTCCTATGGGAGGGTCTCGACGAGCAACTGATGATGTAATGAATTCTCACTCAATGTCTCAAAGAGTTGCCAAGCTTCATGTTCATTTTTTAACATAAATGTCCCACCACATGAAGCATCAACCATTTGCCTATGCTTTTCTGATAAACCATCATAAAAGCACTGAACCAGTTGCCATTTGGGTATAGCATGATGTGGACATTTCTAATCAGTTCTTTGAATCTCTCCCATGTCTCATGGAACATTTCTCCATCTATCTGGGAAAAACTTGTTATGGCTTTTCTAATTTGATTCGTTTTTCCTATAGGAAAATATTTCTTAAGAAACTCTCTCTGAAGATGATCCCAAGTTGAAATTATAACAGTGTCTAATGAATTTAACCAATACTTGGCTTTATCTTTTAGGGAAAAAGGGAATAACTTAAGCCTAAGTGCATCATCAGAGAAATTTTGAATCTTGACAGTTGAGCAAATTTCCAAGAATTCATCTAAGTGTTTGTAGGGATCCTCATTTGTAAGTCCATAGAAAGATGGTAACATTTGGATTACACTTGACTTAATTTCATATTGGACAGCCTCTACTGGAGGCACTTGAATGCAGGGAGAGTAGGTATACCTTGAAGGAGTGAAATACTCTTTTAACTGTCGTGGTTGATTATTTTCGTTATTAGGATCCATAATTCTGAGTCTGTTTGCTCTAAAAGTTCTTTCTATCTCAGGATCTAAGGGTATAAGGTTGGGTTGCAACGATCGGCGACCAAGCATACACCCTAACAATGACTCTAAAGCAAACAGTAATTCAGTTTTTTTTAGAAGAGAAAGAAGAAGATTCTAAAGAAAATATCCTAAAAGATTCCTAGAACTAAGAGCAATGAATAATTTAATTAGGGTTTAATAATTCTTAGCAATCAAGTTAACAAAGATTAGACTCTCTACTCTAGGTTTATCCTAGATCTAGACAGCTCCTAACTTCCAAGACGCCTTGGAGCCCTCCAAGTCAAAAATTAGCTGATTAACTAGCCAGTTAAGGGTAAGGTCAGCGGGGTCCTCCGTTGCTTACTAGGTAAGCGAACGGAACCAATTAAGGACCACTTTCCTTTCTTTTCTAGACACCAGTTAAGCAATCAATCTCAACCCGGTCCAACTCTTTTGGGTGCCTTGTCCTATTGAGCTCGAGTTCCTTAGGGGCTGACGTCTAATTAATTTTAGAGTTAAAGGTTTGGGTTAATGCGAAATGAAGGATGGTTTGTGGGCCAAGGAAGGGTGATGAAATCCCACCTTATCTTGATTAGGGGTTTGTGCCCTTAAAGTTAATTATGAAAATGCTATGCAACAATCAGATGTCCAGCTCTTGAAATTATCAAACAAAATTAATCTAATTACTTTTTTAAAAAAAAAGATTTTTGTGATTAGGTTTCTAATTTCTAATAAATTATGAGGTGTCAATGGAAGAATTTTGAGTTTTGCAAAAATAAATTTACCTAAGTCAATCTAAGCATAGAAATAAAATAATTATTTATTTATATATTTTATTTTTATTTTTATATAATTTTTTTGTTTCTTAAATTAATTATATTTTATGGAAGGTGTCTTAGGGTTTTCTTTTAGGTTCTTTAAGGTAAGTTAATTAAAAGGAAAATTTGATTAGGTTAAAAGTGGATTTGTAACAAGAAGGAAAGTAATAATTTTTTTTATGTTAAAAAGAAAATAAGAAATTCTAACAATTAAGGTAATAAAATAATAAAATAAAGAGACAATAACTATTTAAAAATAAGAATAAAATTAAGAGAAAATTAATCTATTTTTTTTTTTTTTTTTTTTTTTTTTTTTTTTTTTAAAATAACGCACTTAAGTCCCCGGCAACGGTGCCAAATATGATGCGTGTCGTAGCGCAATGATTAAAATACCTTAATTTCACTAATAGAATAGTGAGAGTAAGGAATCGATTCCTAACTTTAAAATAATAATTTAACTAAATAGATAATTAGTAGTACAAAATAATTAAGATATCTATCTTGTAAGAGCACGTTCCGTACCCGTAGATCACGGCCCATCCCTTTTAAAATTATTTTCACTTAAATATAATTTAATAACAATTAAATATGAATAGAAACTTTATTTCATATAAATTAAAAAGTTATGACATTAAGAAGGCAATAAAAAGTAATAAATTCTCTAAGAAGAACCTCCTCGCTCCTACTAGAACCTCCACGGCACGAACAGATCTTCCAAGAAGAACGCCCACGAACGGCTCCTAGAACCTTGGGAACAGCCGCTTGGAAACAGAGCTTCCACGGAACAGATGCAGAGCCTCGCAAAACAACCGCCTCCACGATTGCAAAGCCTCTATTCTTCCTCTGCATACTCCAAGCCACGGACAGAGCCTCACGAATTCTCCATGCCCACGAACAGATCTTCCGAGGATCCTCCAACCTTCTGCAGACTTCCAATGGCCCCCCCGGATCAGAGCCTCTATGATTGCTCCATGGCCTCCTCTACAACATGGAAACAGAGCTTTTATAGGTGCAGATACGCGGTGAGGACACGGAAACGCTGATTGCCTTCCTTCCACTCCACGATTGCTTTCCTATTTGGCACCCGACATATGCGGAGAGATTGTGGCGAGATTGCAGACGATTCCCTTCCAATTTAGCTTCAAATTTCTTCCTAATTGTAGCCAGACCGTGAAATCAGAGAAGCAGAGAATCTGGGCTTCCTTCCTTAAATTCCATTAAATCTAGGATATTTTGGTAATTTTGATGTTGAAGATCTTTTTGGCGGCTATGATCTTCTCCCTGGGAAGAAGACGATGAAGTCGGCAATGGATTTGCCAACTTTGCTTTAAAATGTATGCTAATAAACAAATAAATTCTTATAAAATCAATTCTGAGCTTGTTTTAAGTCCAATTCGAGTGCCATTTGCATCGCTAAATTCCTAAAATCAAGCTCTTTAAGTTGATAAGGTTTTACCTAAAATATTATATAAAATATTAAAATATTAAAATATTAAATAATAATAGGTACTTTGAATTATTAATTAATAGGTTTAGTGATAATTATTTATGGTTTATCACTCCCCCCAACTTGAATCTTACTCATCCTCGAGTAAACAATAATAGGTATTCACCTTTTATCTTGGGACACGATCTGTATGCCAATCCAAGAAGGTGGCCTCGGGATCCGGTCTCTAACTGTTAGAAGAGAAGCTCTATTGGCCAGCATGGGTCGCGATTCTTCCTGGAGCCGCAGTGTCTTTGGAGCTCTCTGATGCAAGCGAGGTATGGTGATTGGACTTCCGTGTTGCACATTCAGCCATCCCGTGGGTGTTTCTCTTTTTGGAAGGAGGTGTATCGGTATGGTTAGTCTATCCTGAATAATATCTCATGGATGATTGGAGATGGTTATTCAATTGATGTTATTCAGGACACTTGGATTTCTGAGCTCCCTCTCTCTCGGTGGCCCTCTTTCATTATTATTGATGCCTCCATCAGTTTGAGGGTTAAGGATTTGATTTCTTTAGATCCCCCCTCCTGGCATATCCCCATGATGACCCGTTTCTTTGGAGATGAGCTATCTCGGCGGATTCTCTCTATTCCTCTCATCCTTGGCCGCTCGTCTAACTTCAGGCTTTGGTGGAGATCTTGTCTTTCTAGGCCCCACTAAGGACCTTATGAAGATTTTCAGGCCTCAGCCTCGGCGCACGGAGGATGCTGCTTGGATCTGGAAGCATCCCATCCTTCCCAGGTTCAGCCTTTATTTGGAAGCTTCTGTAGGACTGCCTTCCAACTTGCACCCTGCTCTCACGGAGGGGTCTGCCTATCCAGCCGATCTGTCCTTTGTGCGGTATGGAGGAGTCTACCGACCACGCCATCTTCATCTGCCCTAGCTAGACGGATATTGCACTTGATTGGTTATTCCAGCAGATTGGACGATACGGGCTCCTCGCGTTCCCCTTTCTTAGATGATCTTCGGAGAGCCTCTCAGCAGAAGCGTGGTCTTTGGGCTGCCACGGCATATCAGATATGGATGTCGAGGAACCTGCTCATCTTCCCGGATGATATTATTTCTTCCCAGAGGATTGTGTGGAAGATTAGATTTTTACGGTGGACTGCGCTCGTGTTATTCATGCGGTTGGTTCTAACTCCTCTGGCCTCTAGGGATCCCCTGCTGCTTCAGCAACGAACCGGCATACAGTTTCATTTCTTGGGAGCCTCCCCTCCATGGTTTGTCAAAATCAACTTTGATGGGAGTATTCGTGGAAGATTTGCAGGTTCTGCCTTCATCATCTGTGGGCCTGAGGGTGATTTGTTGGCAGCGGAAGGTTTTGGTATCCTCGATTCCTCTGTTCCTATGACTGAGCTTTATGCTGCTTGGGCGGGCATTTCTTATGCCTCTCGGATTCTTCATGCTCATAGTCTCATAATCGAGGGTGATTCTATGACGATCATCCGTTGGCTGCGGAAGAAAAATTGCTCTTAAGTCCCCACTAATTCGCTTCTTTGTGATATATAGTCTATCCTGCGGGAGGTCGATAGTGTCCAATCGCCATATCTCTCGCGAAGCCAATTCGACGGTTGACTGGATGGCGGTATTAGTGGCTCAGCATGCTAGATCATGATTTGAAAGCCGAATGACCCTTGTCCTTTTATTCTGTAGTAAATTTTATATTTAGATATATCTGAATTGATTCGCATTAAACTAGTGTAATGGTCCGTTTGTATATATATATAAAAAAACATGTTTTCCATCCTTAAATAGAAAGCAATTAGCAAACAAATGTTGGAGAAATTCCTTCGACACATGTCGGCAAATAATTGGCGAACAGCAAGTCCTCAACCTATCCGGTTCCCACGGTACACCACGCGAACTAAAGTGATCGACGGTCCAGATCGCAGCTTACGATGACCCCTCGTGCTTCCTGAACTCTAGCCCTTAAAAGTTAAAACCTCGCCAGCTGTGCTGCTCCAAATCCACTTTTGTTCTTTTCCCTCGCGCTCTCTCTCGGACCGTCTCCCGGGTGTCCACCATTCCCGAATCGAAGGAATGAGGACGACCCCGAAATCCCAACCCTAACCCTAGATTGGTTCCCTATGAGATGGGAGATGGAGATGGAGGAGATCGAAGCGATGCTGGAGACGATCTGGGACCTCCACGACAAGGTCAGCGACGCTATCCACGCCATCTCCCGGGCCCACTACCTCAAATCCGTCAAGGCCCTCAGCCAGCCCGCCCAGGAGAAAAAGCCGCCGTCGGCGGCTGGAGGTGACGGTGAGGGGAAGTGCGGTTTCGTATTCATCAAGCATTTCCGGACCGAGGAGGACGAAGCAGCGATGGCGGAAGCGAGGAGCCTCAACGCAATCCGAACCGCCCTCGAGCACCTCGAGGACCAGCTCGAGTTCTTCCATGTAAGCTTTTCGATAATCATCTTTTGTTGCGATTCCTTATTAGCCTATTTCAATCTTTTTGTGGTTCGAAAATAAAAAGCTGAGATTTTTATGTCAATCAACGTTCGAGTAAATTTGTTGTGCAGTTTTTTTTTAATAAGTAAATTCGTGTCTGATTGCATAATTCGTAGGTTCTTTGTTTTCTCTTTTTATAATTTTTCACGGATCTAATTGCGGGTTAGGGGATTAATAAATTCATAAGAATTTTAAAAATATTATCTTTTGTGTACTGGAAGGGTGAATGGTTTTCAGAACTAGAAGTATTCTTGCTGGAGAAAATATATCTAGCTTATAAAATGTTTTTTCCATTTTTTTTTAACCTTTAGTTAAAATTGATCCCCAAGCTTCCTAGTCTTGTGACGTATTTGACTGTGCATTCTGTTAACAACAGTGTTCTTTGTTTATATGTTTGGTCTGTCTTCATTGCCTATGAATGGCCCAAGTAACATTTTTTGCCAGAAGCTCCTGTATATTGTTTTAGTTCTATTCAATGAGTTATCATCATTATTTTTTTATGAAACATGGTTATGGATTTGTTGTCTGGAGGCAAATAGCAACAATTTATTCATGCGGAACAAATGAACAAGTAGGGGACCTTTGCTCAACTGATATGCTAGGTACCGAAAATTTTTAATTATATGTTTGACGAGATTTCAAGTGCTTTAAACTCCTAGAATAAGTTGCTGGATCTCTGATGGAAATGCCGGGCAAGGAAACTCTGATTTTTCCCTTTTTTTAAATGAATAATTAGACTTCCTTTTTTGGGGGGCAAGAAATGTTCAAACTGTGTTGGTGTAAGGTTAAAGTGAAAAGGAAAAGAACAAGAAAAAGCAATCTTCTTAGTGTGGTGACTGCCTGATGTGCTGGGCCTTATGTAGTTGAGGGTCAGTCCTCTTTGATTTGGGTCTCTGATGTAAAGTGTAACAACCCGAATAGGTTGGCAGGAGTGGAAGATGAGATTAAAGAATGGTACCCCATTGAAGAACTATAGTCCACATGATTGCTGCAACAAAACATCAGGGACCTCTCCAGTTGCCATAATCCTTTCGATGCTATTAAGTGATTCCTCCTATATTTTTTCTTGCTTAACATGCAGCTAAGCATGCTAAAAGGTCCAGATATAGGTTGCGTCAATTGGTTTTCCTTTGCTGGTTTTATACATGGTTAATTAATATCATGAGATCCTCATTCCAACTTGGATCATTTTGTTCCACTATTTACTAATTTCATGTTCACAAGGATTGTTGCATTCTATTTCTTTTATCCATCTTTAATTGGAAAAACTTAGATACCTTCTACACTCCCCCAGGGGTATTTTGGTGTTCTTAGTAGTGAAGCATTTTAAGTGCACCATGCTACTTCTTTCTACAAAGCATAATTTATGTTAGTAGATGTTTTAGGATCTAGAGGTTTGTGCCCATGAAAAATTTATTCTCATTTAATTTCTGTTACCTACTGTTTTTAATCAACATCATGAACAATGTTATTAGATTGTTTTCTGAATTTTGATTTTGCCTGAGAATATAGCCCTTTTATACCAAAAAGATTGAAGTGTGACAGATTGGTTACAGCACCCATATATTATTAATATATCCATGACCTATATTTGCTCAAGGATAACCCTTATTGTTCTCTATGCATGCATACTCTTTCTTCTTTTTAACTAATTTACTTACACCATGATCTTCTTATTTAAGAACTTTTAACAATTTCACAAAAAATGAGTCTAGAATACTTATTTCTTGTTCTATGCAAAGCTATGTTCATAAATGACATGTTATTGGTAATTGTTTTTTACAGTTATTGATCACACGTAGAGCAATTTGCATTTTGTCTGCAAGACATCTGCATATGGGTATATTTATGTTTTTTTTTTTTTTCAACACTAAAATAATATGTATTATTGCCCTACAGACTGTACAATCTCAACAGCAAGTAGAACGAGATGCTGCAATAGCAAGGCTAGAGCAAAGTCGCATTGTCCTTGCAATGAGATTGGCTGATTATCAGGGAAAGAAGTACAAAGTCATCAAAGAAGCTATGGAGTTTGTTGGAGATGTGCATGATACTGGCCATTGTGTCTTGCCAGAAAACCTCTATGAGATGCTGAAGAATCAGTCGGGTGATAATTTGGAAAATCATGGGGGAAAAAGGTCAAGTGTCCTGATGCGGATGTTGATTTCCAGTCTGGCTCTAGCAAAGAAGTCATTCAAATTGGGAAATATTGGTTGTGTGCTAGGGAACGCTGCCGTGTTTGCTTTAAGTATGCTTGCTTTGCTACAGCTACATCAAATGGCTTTCAGGTGCGAGACTCCACAGATACAGGATCAGATATTTTACAGGAGGAGAAATGAAAAGAATGTTGCTCAATCGGAAAATGCTTCTCCGACTAGTCAGATGAAGCATTTAGATGTATTGTCAGCTAGGGGCTAGGGCAAAGGTTTTGAGGGCTTGGAGTTATTCTTGTACATACTGTTTTGGGCAAAGTGCCTTCTAACTTTTGTGCCACAAAATCTGTAATCTTATTTTGCTTAGCATTAGTGTGATTTGTCGGTACCTCATTGCCCTGATCATTCTCCAGATTGATTGATTATGATATGATTTAGTTTTATAATGTGTTTGATAGAGTGCAGGTCAAAACTTCCTTGTCAACTTTGTAGAATTTGTGTTTTTCTGGCAGTCTTACTGATGGTGGTTGTGATAAAATCAAGATCCATCACATGCCTGTATTGTTTTGCCATTAGGCATATACTTTTTTTTTACCTGTGCAAGCATGGTGGTTTTGACTACAGGTGCCTCGTGGCTCAATATGGGCTCAGCTTTATCACTTTTTCATTTCTACCTGTTGTGGAATAACAATTCTTCCTTAAAGTTCATTTGATGTTTCTTTTGTTTGATATGGTGGAGAAGGTTATCCATTAAAAGCAGATCTGTACATGCATTTTGACATCAATATTTATCTTTAGTGAGATATTTTCTTGTAAATAATTACAGTTAATATGTAGCATTGCAATTAAAACTTCAGCTCATAAAGTTTTGAACTTGATATAATTCTGAAAATGAAGCATGTGCGAGTTTGTAGATATTCCGTCGATGCATCTGACATGAAAGCAGGTGCAAATGCTAAGAAGCTCAATTTCATAGGAGTCGTCTCGACAGCTATCTCATATGCTTGCGGGATGATCAGTCTGCAAATAATACATGATTATTCTTCATCTTTATTCAATATTTATATGTACTTAAACTTTTTTTTAACGTTTTCTAGCGTTTTTTATACCTTCCGTCTATTGTTGGAAAAGCTACACTTTGGTGAAGGGATTATGCGCTGCTTTATTCTTGATGTCGGACGGCTGGTCTCTTTGATCTTTCCTAAAGCCACCGTCTCTGTTTTTGGTCTGTAAGTTTGCTCTAATAATCTGGCACTCTGTGTGGCCTTAACTATCTTGTGCCCATATTTTGTTGCATTATCCTTTGAAGCATGTGTGTTATCGTATGATTCCACTTATGATACACCGTACTGGGAAATGGCCTGATACCTGATAGCTTAACCCAAATTCCACGCCAAACTCCATGCAATTATCCTGGACGTCCATTGGCCTTTGAAAGAACATTAATGCAACGCTTGCATTGCTGTAACAACTGGTGCAATCGCTGCATATATTTCTGACATCACAGAATTCTCACTCTTTCGAGTGTTTTCTTGGATCATCTCTTTTCTGGAGGCTTTCACCACACCTTCATTTCCTGGTCTCCATCCCAAAATTTCATGCTTCAGTCTCCTAATATCGATCTTTCAGCGGCGCATTAGACCACCACAGAGCGAAAAAAGTCTTAACAGTGTGTCCGTGTCCAAAGAGCTGCGTCCATGTATCATGCGGTTTAGCAGCGGGCCATCTAACAGTGTGTCCTTTTAAGCGATGGAGAAGTTATCGGGATCTTTTCAGTGGCAGCACAGGATGCTGTCAATACTATTAATCCTATATTTATTTTTTCTGAGAATATTGGTAGGAATTCCGCTAAGCATTTCGAAGAAAACTACAGCCACTATTCAGAAATACAAACTCAGAGAGCAAGTGCGGCGATGCAATCGAATCGATGGGAAATGCCCTGGTTTGCTCCATTGTAATATATTATAACGTAGATGAGCTTGATTGATATGCGTGGCGGATCCCATCAGAGTGCAATACATGTGCCATGAAGGCTAATTGAGCTAATTGCTTGTATATATGTCTTCGCCACTTAAGCATCATGATTTGTATCGGCTCAGTCAGCAAGAATTATATTTTCTGCTGTTGTCCTTGAGCAATCACTTCGTATTAAGCGTTAGATGAACGCTCAACAAGATTGCTATTCTTTGCTTATTTGTTGTGCATCCAATGTCATACTCCTTTGACAAATACAAACAACCATGTTTGAAATTTTGCATGAATGTTCAAGGCATTAATGCATGTTTGTGAAATGTCAACTAGTAACGCTTCCTCGGCAATAAGGTTCCGCTGGCAGCCTTATTGTAGCGTGAAGATAGATCAAACTTCTTGACATTAGAGTTTTGGAGAGACTTTCTTCCACCCTCTCTGACCTGAAGTGTAATCTACATTCGTTCTGGTTTATCAAAAATTACTCTCCTGTAGGCATCTGTAAGTATTATATGTGACCAAACATGGTGGACTATTTTTTAAGGGAGGAAAAAATTACTCCCCTTTCTTAAAGAAGAAAAAACAATGAAAATAGGAAGAAGAAAATTTTATTTTTTTAATGTTTAACAATATGTCGCCCCATACACTATTGCCGTATAATAGGTAAAATACGACTTTCTAATTAGATATCTTAAATAAAAATTTTTTAATATAAATTATACTAGGTCAAAATTATATATAAACTTTTCTTTTTATCTACAAACTAGCCGCGGTAATATCTATCTGAATAACTAGCAAAGGCACCCCTCGATTAAGTTTCTGTTGGTAGGCCACAAAGAGGGGGAATTTTGAAAGTTTTATGACCTAAGCCTTTTTTTTCAACTATATGGGATCGGCTACATGAATCTGCTTTCTTCATTCTGCTCTATTCAAATTATAAATAGTTATATTTTTTTAATTATTTCTGTTCATATTAGTTTAGATCTATCTCTACCTCTATCTTTACCATAAATTCTTAAAAGATTATTCTTTTAACTGAAGCATCTAAAGATATGCCATGTTCAAATCATGATAATTAATTTTTTATTTTATTTTATTTTAATTGAAACTATTATGACCTAAATAACCTCTTATTAAATATTAAGCTTGGAGTTCCCTTTCATCTGTTCTCTCTTCTTCTAAATAGTCTTCCATTTCGCAGCGAAGTCTCCTTTTTACCGTCCATGCTGATTGCTGGCCTCTGCCCGTAGGATATGGACAAGATGATCGCCGCCTTTGGCAATTCCATCATCACTGTTGATAGCATCGCTGCTGTCAGCAATATGGCTGTCATCCAATACTGCACCAAATGCTTGTCAACCTCTCCCACTCCTAAGATGCAACAGCTAGGGACAACCACCACCACTCTCGTCATCCTTGCCAGCATTGGTATTGGGTTGGGCCTATCTTTACATTGATAGCGAGCCCTCGAAGTCCATGTCCCAACCCAGCCTAATTTGACTATTGGGCCTTTTTTTTCCAGGAATAACCCAATCTCGTAGGGAAAAAAAATCCCAAACCTATTCATTGGACCCAAATTCTCTTTTTTTCTCCCTTATTTTGGATCTAATTATAGGTTTTTTAGTGCTCAAATCTGCAACATTTAGAGCTAGACTGAACAAATTAGACTAATATGTGTTTGTGAGTGTATGTCCATGCATGCATGCACGAATGTTTGTGTGTACGTATTCTCGGGTTTTGTTGGACGTTTTTTTTTTTCATTTTTTTTTAAGTTTGGGCTGTAGTCAGTACCCTTCTTAACCACTCCCTTTACCTCCTTTTTTGCCAAGTCCCTCTTGACCTCTCTCATCATGGCTTGGGTCATTAAGTCAACCACCGCCTCCCTCAATAGCAAGGTCGTCGATCAGTACTCTCCCTCCTCACACTCCTCTCCATTCATGCCATCCTCTCCATTATCACACCCATCCAATCCAATCTCATTGACTCCCACCATGTCAAGATCATCACAAAGGTCGGTGACAATATGCCAATATATTGAGCTTGTCAAAGGCCTTAATTTGTCTTTGATGAGAAGGCTAGCCACACCACTATGTTAAGAGGAGCACAGCTACAATATTCTAAGGATGATGAGATAATCAAGGCCACTGACTGCAAAACGTTTCCCGTGCAAAAGAGTATTTTAAAGTATGTAGTGACTGACCTCTTGCTATACCACCTGGCCAACGCCAACATTTTATGGAGAGGGTCGAGGTAGATCATTACAAAGACATTAAATTGCTTGTGCATCATTAAAGATTATGAAGATTACGAAGCAGTTTTGATTAAGGACAAGAAGATTTATGAAAATTATAGTGTTCAAGAATATAGAACGAATCATAGTTTCTATACTTATATCAACAATATCATTATTAATAGTCTCCATATCCTATTCTTCCAACTATTTTTACTATAAGCGAGGCATTAACATTTGGTTCCTTTAATCTCTTCGCTCTTTCATCTTTTACTCTCACCATAAAGAGTAGTGCACCATCAAAACCTTTTATCTCTCGTTCTTTCTCAACATCATCCAAAGCGACAATATCTCTACTGTCGCCGCTCCTCTGTTATTAAAATCTACTATCTCGATGTTTTTGATGAGCGCACCTTGACACTTGTAGAGCTATCTACTTATCCATTATATGATTGCATGGAAGGAAGAAAGGTTTCAGCCTTCACATAACTTTGATTGAAATTTACTAATTTGCTTATGTGGTCCCCTAAAGTTTGACTTGCATGAAACACTTCTTTTCTCATTTCAAATCTAGATAAATAATGCATAATTTATGCAATCAGTTGTCAAGGATAATTGAATGATATAATGAAAATATTAACCCTAAAACAGCTATATAAATATAATTCATTGTATATAATTATTTCACACATATTATATTAATATAGATGTTATATATCATACATTCGATATAATCTTCTTTCTTTTTTTTTTATATAAGAAAATCATTTAATAGAAAAGGGAGAGAGCCCCACTAAATTATAGATTTATAAATCCTTGTTGGTTCAAAACGTTCATCTTCTACAATTCTATAAGTAATTTGCTCTCAAGGACATTACTGTTGAACCGTGATGGTGGTCCATGGAGATGGCAGCATCACCGATGTTGACAAAAGAGTTCCTCAATGAGAGGCTCTAGAAATCAGCTAGAACGGCATATATACAGATCGAATTGTTTACTTGAGTTGGCACGAGTCCACATATGCACTCACGGTGCAGTAGAAATGGTAGCATGCAATGCATGGTGCCGATAGAACTACTTTAATTCCCTGCGTCCAATATTTCCTGCAGCAAACCCACGGACCTCCAAAAATACCATCAACCAAGCAATGGATGCGATCAGGTGCCAATCATACGTGCACGCGCATGCCAAGGCATGAGCACGTGCAAGCCGTGCGGGGGGGGGGGGGAATGAATGGCCTGTGAACCCACCCATCACTCTGCCTGTCGGTAGGTGAAAGCTTTTTTTTAAGCCACTCCCTCGCCTCCTTTCCTTTGCTATTGCCAAACGTTCCACCTAACGATAGCACCATTTACTGTGGAGATGGGGACCACCGAAGTTGGACGTTTGCTTTGCATCGCACGTGGAAGTTGCACTGCGATGAATACTGTTGCCACGCGTGGCACTGAATCGGCCGCTGGATCTGTTGCTTGCCGTGGCTGCTCCGTCGACCACTTAGATGAGAGATCACGGCTGTCCAAGTTAACCGATGGCAGCTAAATTAATCATTTTCTACTATGTGCTATATATATATATATATATATATCCACGAATTAAAATTATTCATTGTACTTGACACTCCAAGTCAAAAAAAAAAAAAAA
This sequence comes from Calamus simplicifolius, assembly GCA_900491605.1. Lineage (NCBI taxonomy): Eukaryota > Viridiplantae > Streptophyta > Magnoliopsida > Arecales > Arecaceae > Calamus > Calamus simplicifolius. The sequence continues at coordinate 686,052 of UESW01004264.1, forward strand.
AAAGTAAAGAGAAAAGGAAGAGGTGAGGTGTTTTAACTTCATTTCACTTTCCCCATAAAATAAAAGTAACAAGCTAATTAATGTTTTTGAATTTCTACGGGGAATCTCATCTCTCAGGTTGAAAATAAATACTTGTAGACATAAATTAATATTAATGAGAAAATAATCTTACTTTTCAACGTACTCTTGCTTTTTGATCTCTAAGTAACATTTCATGTGAGCAACTTGCAAAAGATGCCGCTCCCAATCCACTCAACAGGAAAAGCTTGACTGCAGTCACTAAATACTTCGCACTTCCTTTGTACATAAAATGAGCTGTGCGATTGGTTTCTTCTTCTTCATTTTTTAGGTACGTACGTACGAGAGAGTATATAAGAAAGAGTACTGTATCTGTGAGAAAAGTTGAACCTAATCTCAAGTCTATATACTCTGCATGTAATACCCCTACGTACGACATCTTGAATGAAAGCGATATATCCAGGAGCTGGAGGTGACAAACCCTAGAAGGGGGGTCGAGGTGTTTTGGACCTTCAGGTGGGGGTGGTCCCGTGAGTTGTCGAAGATGGACTGGGGGAAATTTGGGAGTTCAGGAAAGCAACCCTACAAAAAGCTAGGACGGCAATTGTGAACGCTAGCGCGTGAGTTGGACTTGGTTGCCTCACAAGAGTCATAGTCAAGCCAGGGCCGGTGAATGGTGCCAGAAGACTAGAAAAGGATGGAGACGGTGCTAATTAGTAATTACTCTTTAAACGTTGGGCTGAGTTCTCTCTCCCTTGCGAGCCTTTCTTTGCACACATGCTTGGAAGCCATAACTTTGTAATACTTCAAAAATAATTCTACATAAAATAAAATAAAAATTAAAAACTTATAATACAAATTTATCTACTATCAATTAACTCTCACTTAAAGCTTTTAGAACCATATAGTTTCAGATTGGAGCATTATAAATAATACCTGAACCAATTCGAATATGCAAAAATTGATGAATAGGAGGAAAGGGTTATCTATGGAATGATTGTAAAGTCCCGCCTTGTAGAGTCTTACCATGGCGTGAAGCCATCCTTGCAGCACCAATGACTCAACTTGGAGTAAATTCTGACTGTGAAAAATAAAAGTTTGAAGTACTTATAACTCAAATTTATCTGCTACCAATTAGCTTTCACTCGAGTTTTTATAACCACGTAGTTTTGACCTATTAGTAGGTTAATTGAATTGATGATTTCTTACAATACCAACAAATCGGTTCGGAGTAGATTCTAGCTAGCTTGTAGTGTTCAACGAAGACATCTCGTTATAAAAAGAGAAGATTATAATACCCAAAAAATACTCTAATATTGGATGGAAACAAAAAGTTTAAAGTGCTTATAACTCAAATTTATCCGCTATTAATTAACTTTTACTCGAGTTTTTAGGGACATGTGTTTCCGGCTCATTAGTAAGATAATTGGACCATAGGTGGGCTTAGGGTGTTACAAGCCTTGAAGAAAATGAGTTTAAAATTAATGAGAAATATGCTTTAGTTTGCACTATACTCAAAGATATAACCCACCACTCATCCCAAGCAAAACCCTAGAATTCAATGCAATCAAATTAGTTAGCATGATCCCTTTTCGGTTGAAGAACCCATCTAAAGATTAGTTTAAACTTTTTTTTTTGTGAATGTGATATCCCAAAATAGTTTCATATTAGATGAAAAATAAAAGTTTATAGAACTTATAATTCAAGTTCATCTACTACTAATTAACCTAAACTCGAGTTTTTAAGATCACAAGGACTCGACTAATAATAGATTAATTATAGCGATCACCAAAAAAAAAAGGATTTCATTAAGCTTACTAAAATAGTAACCCTCTATGGACTTCGTAAGCAATATCTATCTTAAATGTGATGAACTTAGCCACTCGAGTTTTCTAACACACAAATTTATGTTTTTAATCAAAGCAAGCATCGAATATTTTGTGCTATAAAATTATTTCTACTAATTCAGCTAAAGAAATTAACCAAGTTTAATATGACTTACATATAAACTTATATATTTTCCTTCTTTAATGTTGCAATCACCTCCTTTCCTAAACCAATAGAAATATAATTTAATCTGAAGTGAAAGTCATCAAGATCAATTTTTAAATTCTAATCTATTTTGACACATATATAAATTTGAGTATCCGACTATTTTTATATTCAATTAATGTATACATCAATCAAAGAAAATAGAATAGATATCGATATATAGGCTATATATCCAATATATATATATACACACACTATTTATAATTTTATTTAATTTTATATGGTATTCATTAGGTTTTAATGGAAGTAATTGATAATCTGACTTCATTGTCTTCAACCTTAATTCCTTGTAGAAGAGCTCCACTACTTTGTAGAAAGAGCTGGTAACGTTTCTGGACATAAAAGTGTTTCCTATCATTCACTTATATGGCTAATCTTTGTTCATGATTGTGGATTTAAGTGAGGTTATTTTGTCCAGGGGAAAACCACTTCCAATGTCTTATAGTAGCAGGAAAAAGGATGGTTGGGGACCACTCTCTGTGGTGCTTGCGGTCCACTTGGTTTATTCTGACGGCTCCTCTTTTCAGGGAAACCAACATCTAACGATGAATGAAAGGCGCTATTGGGTTTGTTTCCAAGCACAATCTAAGGAATTTCTTTGTGCCAATGAATGAGTAATTCCAAACAGCAATCAGTTGGCTCCAAAAGAATAGCATAATTAGACCAAGATTCAAAATGATCCCATCAATTAAACTAAGTTCGCAGTGATTAGCTGGCTAACTTTTGTGCCCTTTTAATTGGCTATTTATAAAAAAAAAAATGTGATCTCATTAACTACGTCTTCTTAGGGATCCGTGGAAACAAAATCCTTGATTTTCCATAGCTGAGCTTTTCTTTAATAGAGAGAAAATTATTGAATGGAGGATATATTGAACTATTTTAATGCAAGAATATGAACAAAGAAAATATTGGAAAGCAAATATGAACAAACTATTTTTAAGGGATCATTTTGGGTCAAAGAAAAGAAAATATTGGATGGAAATCAAATGCTTTCTATAAATGATGGGACGAACACACGCCTAAATCTGATTTGTATTGCGAGCTGGACTCTTGCTGTTTATTTCTATATGCCCTGGATAAAGTCCTATTGACAATTCAAATGCCTAAAAATATTTCAGATACCCACCTAGGGACATTCTTATTTAAGGAAAAATTTATAAATTTCAATAACATTTAATAAACATATGTTAATTTGTTTTACTTTGATGCAATAGTAAGATTACTCCTCCATAACCTATAAGCCATAAGTTCAAAACATGACAAAATAATGATGCGTACATCTAATTCTCACAAACCTCCACCTTGTAATATACCAGTGATGCAAATAAGATTGTGTACGTCTTACTCACCCATGCTTTGTAGTGTTGATAATTTGGACATCATTTTTTTCTTTTTTTAATGTAGAGATAGGATCGTATACATTTGTACTATCTTTTTTTTACTTGAAGATAAGGTTGTATACATGCATGTAACCCTCAAATCTTGCAATGAAGGGAGTCTCATGCATCGGACAATGAGGAGAGTCTCATACAACAAACCATCTTCTTTATATTTATTTTTATATTTTAATTTTATGTTTGTTTTTTCTTTCTATTTTTACTTTTATCAGTTTGATGCCCACATGGGGGAGGACCCATCATGCTGCAAAGAGTGGGCGTGCTCTTCTTTATGACATTTAGTTGTTCTATATTATACTGTCAAATGAGTCTACTTCAACTATTAATTCAGATATGATGGGTTGTTAATTGAATAAAGAGAGGAGCATGACATCTTATAACATGATGATTCCCAAGAACCTTGAGGATATCCTATAGAAATTTGCAAGACATATTTGAAGGATTAATCGAAGTCCGTAGTTATAATATTAACCTCACATCACGAGAGCACCATCCCTCGCTATTAATATGGCTCTCTATATATAGATCGATCTACTGGCATGCAACAAAAGCGTGGATGGTTTCTAAGGAAAACCAACGCTAGCTCATCTTTCAACTCTTGGCTAACCTACACCAACTATTGACACACAGCAAGACAGGCATATATATAAGCTCTTATGCCATGACAAACGCTGCTCACCTCCTTATTAGGTACGGAGTTGCATAAAATGACTTCTTTTCTGAGAGAGTGCATGCATGAAGACAAGGTACTAAAGCCATTTAATAAAGAACCTCTCCAGAGAACCAGAAAGCACCGAACTATAATTACCACTACCTTGTATCAATTAATAAAAATTAAAAACTCTACTGATAAAAAAAAAATAGACTATAGAAATGGTGAAGGATGTGAAGAATAACAAAATTAACTGCATTAATTCCTTCCATGCATATCATTAAGTTACACATTCCAAAGCTGCATTTGGAGCTAGCCGTTCAGTTGGAATCATGCTATTAGACTTGTTTGTATCGAACTTACAGACAAAGAGGGACAAAATATCGCAGAAAATGATCATCATTTCACCACACTCAAGTGATCCAGGAAGTATCGAGCCCTTTGTTTGGTCATCAATACTAGGTTGTGACGCTTCCATCAGGCAACCTCTTAACAGCATGTTCACCCATGATCACACTTTTAGGAAACGTTAGCAGACATTTGTCCTATATATCCAATGTGTTCAAATGATGCAAGAAGAAAGCTCGAAGTGTGCGCATCTTATAAGGCCATTGTACCTTTAACCAAGACAGACAGTTGTTTCTAATGGGAAGGAGTACTGGAAGCAGTCACATGACCACACCCTGCCTTAGCCTTTAAATGGCACAATATCATGATTAATGCTGCTTCCCAAATGGAACAGGCCCTGACATCTCATGGCATGCTTCACTCTCTCAGGTTTCAACAGTGTGGAAGGAGCAAGCCCTGTTTACTTCTAGTTAACACCAGTTAACACCGGGCATATTTTTTGAGACCATTGAACTAGGCCTGTATAATTTCTGACTATAAAATCTTCCTAGAAATATCCTCAGATTAGAGGGAGGGAGAATGTAGGAGCTTCTCTTCTTATAATGGTGGGTATTGTCAGGGACGAAGCTGCTGATGATATAAATGGGCAGTCTGCAAGAAGGATGGAAATCCGTCAAGTACCGAGGGCGACTGCAACTCCTCATGCATTCCATAATCGACTTCAATCAGTCAAATAAATTAAAGACCAGATAGTACTTCAATCTGAGAAAATTCCAAACATGGCTTTTTTAGAACGTTCGTTTGCTTTTCCTTTGATTGCCTAGACACCAGCCTATCAACTGGACTGTGAGAAATGACCTTGCTGTGAAAACCCAGCATGATTGTAGCCACAAAAGAGAGAGAGAGAGAGAGAGAGAGGCATGCATGACCTCAATGGCCATTTTCCACATTTCCTTCTATCTGTGGAAGATTGACATGCTTCGATCTCTTCCGAGTGTTCTTATTTCAATGCTTTCAATACATATGTCGTCAAGGCTTTTGTTGTTAAGAAAAGATTAATGTTGTAAGGGTTGTGAAAGAACATGGTACAAACAAAACAAAGTGCCATTCAATGTTGAGACATGGAGAAGTTATTTCTGAAAAAGGTTTGTGCATGCGTATTCAATGGAAATGAACCAAAATTAACCATGAGTAATTGTGAAATGACTGCGAGCGAAGAGTGGAAGAGACAAACAAGATGTGGTCACGTCAGCAAAACTGCACGATCTCCTCTACTCTCTTGATTAGATTTAAAAACATCTGAAGGTCTGGCTCCAATATTTCTGATGAGTTATGCTTTGTGCACCTCACGCGGTGCAAAATGCACCCACCGCGCGATGATTCATCCTATGTGCAAGGGACCCAGTATGCGGCGGGCCCAGCTTTATAAAAAATTAATTTTTGTTGGATCTCTTGCTCGCGCGATGCACGTGATCTGCATCATACGCGGTGCACAAAGCATTTTTTTTTCATTTCTGATTCAAGTTTCTGCAAGACTCAACCTCAGCAAAAGTAAAGGAGAAAAAAAAAAAAAAAAAAAAAACATTTGATTGAAGCCTTGAAAACCTTGATCGCTTTCATTCTTTCACTGTTCACACGTGCTCCACTTGCACTATGACCAACTTACTTTCCCTCAAAAGAGGAACCTTAACTGATCATGCGTGTGAGATGCCTTGTAGAGATACTTTCCATCAGTCTTTCTACGCTCCTTGAATACAAAAGTAACCTCCAGAAGAATAGACAGAGGAGAGGCCATCATTTTAGAAAATAACAAGCAAGACAAAGGCATATGAATCCATCTCATTTGGCAATTAGCAAATGAAGTTTTGGAGCCAAGCTTCCCCACGACACTAGGATTAGTCAAAAGAAAAAGTCCCAAAAGATAAAATTTTGCAGGCCACGCCACTCCCCCAGCTCAATTCATGGGTTCTGAAAAATTTCCCGAGAAAAATAACAAACCTAAACCAGCTTTTGTCTCTCCCAATAACCCAAGCCAAGTACTCAACCCCACCACCTCTTTTCTTAACCCCACTTCTTTTGTCAGGCTCGTCAGGCTACCCAGTTGACTGGGCCTTAAAAGACCAAATGCTCCATTCTATCATTCTATGTTTCACTTCCCAAACTCCAGCCCCAAATCTTTATTTTTGTTTTTATTTTTAGGCAAGAATCCAGGAGTACTTGTAACTCTCGAAGCGCAAATCATGGTCCCTCAAGATAAAAAGAGTCCCGTGACATATGGCCACATGTCTCACACGATGGGCAAGCAAGCCATGCCATGTATCCATCCAATTCAGTGCCATGTGTCCATTTGTTCCAGATGGATAGAAAAAAATCTTCGTTTCTTAGTACACAAAATTTTTTTATATTAATAATAAAAAAGTTATTTAAAAAAAAAAAACTGCTTTCCCTTTCCTCGCCGGTACAAAATCGGCCAATTTATTTGGCGTCCCGAGATGACTCGTCTTGTTTAGTACTCCAACACAAAAAGAAAAAGAAGAAAATAAAAACTCGATTCTCGGATATTTTTAGAGGGCAAGGAGAGGATCAGTAGGAAATAAATCACCAATATCTTCGAAGTAATCCTCTCCCTGCCATGTTATTGGATCGGAACCGAGCATAACATCGCTCAAGTCGTCGGCAAAGAAACCGATCTTCGTCGAATCCGCAAAAATCCTTGGCTCTGGCGCGCCGAGGAAGTCGTCGAAGAATGGCACCCCGTCAAATGACATGAAGTCCCCGAACTCAACGGGTAAACTAATTCCGGCGGTCAGCAAATCGCTCTTCTCATCCGAGAGCTTTGTAGGCGTTTGCTGCTGTTCCTGTAGCTTCTCCGCCTCCGACTTCTCAGCGGCGGCGGAGGATGAGAAGCCGCAGAGGACAGAGGTCGGGGAGGAGAGATTGTGTGACTCCTCGCCGAAGTCGTACACCCCGGAACCCGTGGAGACGGAAGTGAGGTTGCCGTCGGAAAGATTCTTCGCCGCAGGGGAAGGTTGGACCGGGGCGGTGGTGACCGGGCGGGTAGAGAAGTTGGTGGTGGCGTCGGGACCACGGAGCTGGATGGCGGCGGAGTCGTAGACCTTGGCGGCCTCCTCGGCGGTATTGAACGTGCCGAGCCACACCCGGACACGCCGCCAGGGGTCGCGGATCTCCGCGGCGTACTTCCCCCACGGCCGCCGGCGGACGCCGCGGAACCTTGGGGCTGCCAGCGAGGGCGACGGCCTGTTGCCGGAGGACAAGACGGCCGATTTCTTCTTCTTTCCGCCTGCCTTCCCGGCTCTGCCCTTATCGCCGGCGGCGGCGCCCTTAGCTGGGCGGTCTTCGAACCTGATTTCCTGGACGTAGCGCTTCACACGGCGGCGGAAGTTACAGAACTCCTCTTCGTCGCCGGAGGAGTCGGTGGCGTCGTAGTCGTCGCAAAAGATACGCACCGTCCGGGAGCCCGCCGTCGATTTGGTTGGTTCGCCGGAGCGGAATCTCGCCCGCGGTCCCTGACTTGAAAGCGGCTTCGGAGTGACGTCGATGTGCTCGGTTCTCTTGACCAGCAACTGATACGTCTTGTCCATCGCTCCAAAGCCTTGCTCTATTCTCTTCCACTCTGTTCACATTCGCTACTCTCTACTGTAACACAAAAACAATTCAGTAAGTCCATTTCGAAAAAACAAATCAATTTTCCTTCAAAGAAAAGCATCGATGAGAGAAGCGCGAAAGAGATGGATTCTTCTGATCTCTCTGCAGGCGAATAAAGAGGATTAAAAGAGATAAAGCTGATATTTTTACTGTGAAAAGGGAAGAAAAGGAGCGAAATATTTAGGAAAAAGTAGGGGAGAGGAGACCAAAGGAATACAGCTTCTTCATGTCTACAATGGATGGAATGGAACATAGATCAAACGGAATCTTATACGGAAAAGAAGAGACACAGAGAAGCAAGAATGGAAGGTAGGAGGAAAACGGAAAAGGGAAGGAAGAAATTTGGAGGAAAGGGGGGGGCAGACAAGAAATCCTATTACCAAAAAAGCAACCAGAAAAATTAAATGGTTACCTTAAAACCAATAAGACGCAAACACTTGCCAGGTGTGGCTGAGCGATCACCGTAGTACTCTCTCCCGCAAAGCAATGGAAAGGGCACAGACTTCTAGTCTTGACGTCCTCTGCAATCCGTATAAGAAGAGAGACACAGAGAGAGAGAGAAAGAAAGAGGAAAAGAGAGAGAGAGAGAGAGAGAGAGAGAGAGATAGGAGGAAAAGAGAGACGGGGAGACCTAAGGAGAGATGGGGAGAGGGAGAGGGAGAGGGAGAGGGGGAGAGAGAGAGAGGTAGAGGTGATTGCAGGAACTCCAGAGAGCACTGCGCTGAGAGAGAGAGAGAGAGAGAGAGAGAGAGGGTGCTGGTCTGCTGGAGATACTGAGAATCGCAGTTTAATAGGACCGCGGGCAGTCGAAATCGGAATTACGCGGCCGTATGAGCTTTTTTTTTTTTATTTCCTATTTCTTTTGACTGCTTTCCCTTTTCCAATTTTGCCCCTGTAATTTTTCTCTGATTTTTCTTTTATTTTTGAAATTTTGATTTAATTCGAGAGGTCGAAATCGGAATTACGCCGCCGTATGAGCTTTTATTTTATTTCCTATTTCATTTGCCTGCTATCCCTTTTCCAATTTTGCCCCTGTAATTTTTCTCTGATTTTTCTTTTATTTTTGAAATTTTGATTTAATTCGAGCAGTCGAAATCGGAATTACGCCGCCTATGAGCTTTTATTTTATTTCCTATTTCATTTGCCTGCTTTCGCTTTTCCAATTTTGCCCCTGTAATTTTTCTCTGATTTTTCTTTTATTTTTGAAATTTTGATTTAATTCGGCTCTCCGCCGGAGCCGGCGCCGCACCACGAGCCGCCACGTGCAGATGGAGACCTTTCATGACATGACAGCTGGCAGTGGTCCCCGGGGATTCAGTGCTGAGCCCTGTCGGGATATATGTAAGGTAGGGAGAGTGGGGTCACGTGACTGTCAACTGCTAATTAAAAGTCAAATCCTTGGTTTAGGAATCAATCACTGATATTTGACCATGTAAAAATTCAATAATCAGTGGTGTTCTTTCCGTTAAACTCTTTATTTCAAAAATTTTCCTGGATGGCAACTTGCAAGTCATGTTTAAATTATTGGAGTTAAAAAGGGTAGGACAAAAAAAATAATATTGGATTTCAAAAATAAATTTAAATATATTAGCTTTATTAAGTATATATTTATACTGACAGCAGTAAGCATAAATGCTATGCATTTATATATAATTATTGTTATTATTATTATTATTATAGTTTTTTATTAAACATATCTTCAATTATACTAGCTTCTCATGTCCATTAATTCTTATAGTATGGAAATTAATTTTTTTAAAGCACATTATGAAAGAGAAAAACTGCTTGTGCTTATTTAGGTTGTATAATAATAAGGCCGCAAATAACTCTTAATTTAATTCTATGTATTTGAATGGAATGATAATAATACAAGACAAAGAATATTTAAAAGGATCAAACATTTGAAGGTTCTCAACTGCTTGGTAGCTATTCATCAATAACTATATAAAATAACTATTGACCAATGACTAAGATCAATAGCTATATATGTCTGAACAAGTTTGAAGATGATTATCATTTAATTGGGTAGATTTGAGCCATTGTTCACAATTTATATTATACATAATTATTTAGATCATTCGACTTATATATATCATAATATTAGCCAAGAGAGTCACGGATGACAAAAAAAGTAAGGTAGGACCAAAGACTCCAATCCTCATCCTCGTCTCCATTCAATCTCCTTTTTGTTGCATCTCCACTTAACCCCATAACATATATAAATTTTAATAAAAATTATAAGATTAACAATATAATTAAAATTTTATTCATTAAATATATTTATAAATTTAATATTTATGTCTTAAATTAATATTTATCATTAAAATAAATAAAAGTTTAGATTAAATTAAAAACTAGATGTAGTTATTTAAATATATAAAGGATCTATATTACTTAAGTACAAGACTAATAAAATAGAAAGGAGTGGGATGAAGATATATTTAGTTTCATTTTCATTCAATTTTTATATTAAAAAAAATAATTATCTTTATTTTATATTCATCTTCGTAAAAAATTAAAAAAACTTACTTTACCAATTGAAATTATCATTCCTCGAAAATCCCTACACCCATATGCTCATTTAATTATTTTTATTTTTTAAAAAATATTTAAAAAAAATTACTATTGTCTACATATCACTTAATTCTATTTTTGATATCAAATCATCAATTTTTAACCACTATTAAATTTACACACTACATTAGGAAAAGGAACTTGGTTTATCCCATGGCATACGTATGTATAACAGGTTCGGTACAGCAAGCCAGATGGACAAGCGGAAGATGTTTTGGATAAATGTTTAAATTTTATGAGCCAAGTCACAGGTTTACTGCACCATTCTCACTCTAATCTTTTATTTTAATGTTTTACATCTGTAAGTGGGCCCCAAAGCCTTTTTTTAACCATCCCTGAGTTCGTACGGGTGCCTTGGGTCTGTAACAAATATTAACCCTTTTTTTTTTTTTTTTCCACCACCCATTCATTGTTCTGACTCTGGCAGCGCGCGCCAACGACTCGATTTCCTCCGTTGGAAACTTAAAAATTAGATTTTTTTTTAAAAATAAAAAAAAATAAAAATAAAGAAAATAACCATGCTTTGCGTCTCTCCGGGCTCATGAGCGATGGAAAGGTCGTTGGAGTAATTAATTGTGCTTGGTGGTTACCAAAAACCGCAGGGTCACCGAAATCGAAGATATTGAAGCGGTGGAGATATCCTGCGTCAAAACAAACATATATGGAGTTCATTAACTTTTTTTTTAAAGGCCGCGACGCCTTTCGCGGTAAAAATGGGACCGTCACGGCGGAATATATCGACGACGCTTTCCTAAAGTTCTTTTACTTGTACCTCTGGAATTGACCTCAACAAGGGAAAGCCGCAAGCGGTAAGACAGTGTTTGAAATTAAAAAAAAAAATTATTTATTTTTTTTATTGTTTTTAAAAAATTATAATATAAAAAATTATTAAAAAAAATTAATCAGAAAAGATAACTCATGTTTAATCATAAGTTATTTTCTGAACTTATTCCTTAAAGCTAGAAAAAATAGTTATTTTTTTTAAATTTATTATAAAAAAGCTAATTATTCTATTAGCTATTCCTTGGATAAACTCTATCATGTATATTTATCCAGGAATAGCTATTTTTCTATCAAACACTATTTAAATCTCTGACGATTTGATGTCAGGTATCTAGAATCTTTCTCCTGATGGAAGGTTCGCTTGCTTACCAAATGGTAAGCAGTAATACAAAGTATTTGATTGTCCTATATTTACCAAATGATTCTTTTTTTCTCAAGAAAAAGATATAAGGGGATGGTTTGACACCGAGGAGAAAGGGGTTGAAACAAGGCTCCATTAGGGAAGGCAATACATTATTTGAAATCTTAACCTAACCTAATATAAGAAATTCACTAGGTCATGCATATCTACAAAAGAAGATGTGCAAGTTGTTGAGTTAAAGATGTAGTCTAATAGATTTTTTTTTTTTTTCATGATGAGTTCAATTTGCTAAAATATCTACTATCTAATTTGCCTATATATATGTCAACAACTGATCCTTCAGCTAGAATAAATGACATAAATATATTTCTTAAAAAAAATGTTCATAGTCTAACTGGCCATTAACCCATGATATATACCACAGTAGATAAATCACCTTTGAGCATAATTCTTACGTTTTGATTCAAACCATGATTGCTCTTAATTCAAACTAGGCCTCTATTAGCTCTGCAGTAGGAATTGATGAGTTTGTTAGGGAGATAATTAATGCAAAAAGGATTCTTTCTTCATAATCTTTTATCACTACTTATGCTCTAAATATTACAAGATATGCTGATTCATCAAAATTCATCTTAATATCTTTTGTTTGAGAAGGCAGCCAAGAAATAAATTTTATAGGAGATTCCATACTATTATGTCTGAAGTAGCTTCAGATTTTAGATACACTATATTAGATCACACTAGATTGAGCTTTTTTCTTATTTTTTTTGGACCACAAATGACACTTAGTTTAGTGATGGTGTAGCAATTTTAGAAGTTTAGATCTTTCTAATATTTCATATAATTAGGTGTATTAAATTAAACCTTCATCATTCATGCAAGAAGATCTCACCAATATAAGGCCACCTTATAACAAGTCTTGCCTTATTTACCAAGCCATTGACAACCGTTGGAAACCCATAGACAACCTTGGAAACCCATTGACATAGTTGCGGTGGATGTATAATTACATACTTTCAACTATCCGAGGAATTGAAGAGAATGTAAACTCTAAATCTAATGTATCATCATGCTAATTTAATGGAGTATGAATCTTTCATGATACATTTTTTGTGACGTGGAGTACTATGCATTTCAAGATGGCCATCAAACAGATATGGATAACCATGATTATATTAAAAAAATTATGAAGGAGATATTAATATTCATATCGGTGATAGATATTTATGTCTGAGATGAGATAATGATAGTTATCTTAATATACATGATATTCTATGGTGCAAAACTTGTATGGTGAGGATCTTGTTATAATCTATTGAGATCCAAAAAGATTCTTAGCTTGATGAGTTATGACAAAAATGCTTGTAGTTGCACTCAAGCAGGTATGGACGCTTCATTGCTCGTTTAAAAGCGCAAAGATGTTATACAAATCAGGCCCCATTGCAAAGATTGGATGGCATCAGCATGGCAAAGGTGCTGATGGTTAATTTATTAGGAAAAGTCTTCGTGCACCACCGGAGGTTCGATGCACGAAGCGAGCACCAGAGCTTTCGATTGGCTATATGCCCGTGCAGATGCATGTGCGAAGCGTTCTATGACTCATTGAGTTGGCATGCATGTCCACATAAGTGTGTGATCAATAGTCATGTCTAGTGCATGACTTTATGTACCAGACGCCAGTGTACAAAGTCGTTCCCAAATTATTATTGTGGGGGCTCACCAAGCCATGGTCCACCGAAATACAAGGTTGGACTCTGGAGCGCGCAAGGGTATTTTGGTCCAGCTAATCTTGCTAGATAAGACTTAAATGTGGAAGAATACAACGATCTCGGCCTTAACTTTTTTTTTTTTTTTTTTTTTAAGTTTTCATTTAAGCTGGATAATTAATGGGTAGCAAGAAGGTTGGGATAGTGGGCCAATCCTGGGCCAGAAATGGACGGGCCCAGGAAATATCGGAGGTTTGTCCGGTTGCGTTAGCTGAGAGCCGAGCCGGAAAAGAAGCCGTGCCTTCGGTGTCGCATGAAACAAAGAGAGCCGCCTGCCCTTTGTTTTCTATCGTTCGGGCGCTCGCCCCTCCCTATCTATTGGACCCCTCGTGGCTTTCAATGATTAGATGTCATCTGTTTATTAGATTCTTCATGCCGTACAACGAGGGAGTTATACAGTGAACTCTCGATCTCGGTGGCAGTTAAGTTGTCTTGAATTGATGTTGTACCATTTCACATTTATTTGGAGGCTATTAATAGACTAAAAATAACAACTAAAATAGCACCATGTTAACATTCTTATCAGCACTTTATGAGGTTATATGGTCCTTGACTTTTTTTAAAAAAAATAAAAAGATAAAATTTACTAGTCTATATTTTCTTTCTTTTGAATAAATAGTTTTTTTTAATCTTTTTCTTCACATAGATTTCATTAATGAGATAACTACTATATGATGCATAAGAAACTGTGTTGGCATACATTTAATCCTACATTAACTATGCATTATTAGGTAAATCTTAAGTATTCATATAAAAACAAAGAGTCTAAATAATAATTTTATCTTGATGGGATTTTAAATTCTCATAAATAATATAAGAAAATACTTCGCTTATATGGAATAAAACATACTATAGATAATGACTTTTGGAGTTGACAACAAATCAACCATGATTTATTTGAATTTTAACTATAAATCTCAAGTACTCGTATAAGATAAAAAATTCAAATAATACCTTTCAACAAATTTGTAAAGTATTAGTCTATGCAAATTAAGTAGTTCTCTTGAATTAGTAAGTATTCTAAAATCATGAAAAGTTGACAATATTTTCACAAATGATGATTAAAAGTTTTGTTAATGAAGTATCTAATAATATTTACCATATATACAAGGGATTAAAATCTCTCTTATGATCAATGTGAGCTTGATTAAAAATCCTCTTAGTCAAAAATGGCAGTAAAATATTAAAACTTCTTGACTATAGCGAGTACCTAATAATTTAATATATATAAAAGAACTTAATTGAAATAATTTATATCGTAATTTATACCAAATGTATCATCTGACATAAAAGTACTTAATACTCATACACAATGGGGATGAAACAAAATGCTAATCTATATGCATTTATCATGCTCTTCTATAAGAAAAATTTCTAAAAACAGTTAAGGATTATTATGAAACCATTGATTGGGGATGGTCACCAAATTTAACTAACCTAATTAGCAAGAGTAGGGAACATAAGCTAACCTCACCATAATGATGTACTTGCTCTCTTGATTATAAAAGAAATCAGGTTAGAAAAACAAAAATAAAGCATATTTATTAAAATTAATTAATTGAAGAAGCGCTATGTACCAAGATGGAGAAAACAATAAATATTTGTTATTTAGGCACCCTTGATATTTCAAGGATAATTGATCTCAACAATCACTTTGATATTGTTACGATAATCCTCCAATTGGCTGCTATCAAATCCTTTCTTTTTGTAAATTATCCAAGGACTAAAAAAGAAATACAACTCATATTCATGTCTCTCTCATTAGGTTCACATGTCAATGATTTGGATGTTTGACTCATGCATCTAATGCTTCTAATCATTAGTGATTAGCAATAGCTTCAAGGCATCACTATATTAAGGGAGCATATTCAAAGCGACATTTAAATCTAATCAAATTTAATCATAAAACATAAAGTCTATCTACAATATCCTTTAGTCCTTGTAGACTATGGTTGGATCTGCTTCATTTGTCACAATCGAAGATCTTACCTAAAAAGATTCGCTATAAAGTTATTATATTATATGGGTTCCTTGATCAGACATAAATAACTAAGATCTTCTTATGACCTGATTAATATGAAACTAAACATCCCCTAATATATCCTCCCACAAAGATATAAATATATGAGCCATTGGAGGTTTCTCAACCCTGAAAAGTTACAATTTATGGGAGATGGTACGTAGCATGATGTTGCTCCACAGACCATATATAAACTGCATACTTGGCAACGAAAGCTCATTATCTTTAACATTACTTGCTCTAAAGTTGTAATTTCTTCTCTTCTTTTATTCTTCACTGAAGGCTGTTTCATTCAATATGATCATGAAAATGGTTAGGAGTATTAAACTTCGGAAGGACTTGTTGGAATTTTGCAATAATGGCACACAGATCTCTATTCATAAAGAGAAACACGGCATATGATCCTCAGGGCTTCATAACTCATTGCTCAAGCAGATCAAAGACTATTTTACTTTAGGAATAATTTCTTATACAGCCTTGATATTCAATCCTTATAACGGATCGATATTAGGGATTTGCAAAACACTTTGGGATGGTGCACTGGAGGCAATAGGAAGGCACAGCGCCAAAAGCTCTATAATCTAGATATCAGTACTAAAATACGAAGACTAAACACCAATCTTAGTGAGAGAGATTAGTAGAATAATTAAGAGGCTCAATCCCAGTCCGTCTGACTTAAATACAAATCATGATACGATCGACTCGAGACCTCAACTCATGGAGAAGTGTGTGCACACGGAAATGGGGTTATAGACTTATAGTATTGAGATCCCAAGTGGAAGTGGGGAGGAAAAAGACCAGTGGAGCGTGGACAACCGAAGGCATGCAAAGGAACCACCAAAACCCCTCGGAATATAAAATGAAGAGGCCGAGGTACGGCGATGCAAAAGACCAGGCGCAACGAACAGGTCGGGAAAATCACCAAGTTCGACAAAATCGGCGGGTGCTGGTCGAGCTCCAGAGACCACGGCCATGTCCTGTGGCTCGAGTGGGACAGTCCTTGAAAGCACCCACTCTTTTGGCTTTTTATATTAAGCCCGTTCATGGCGAGTCCCCAAGAGCCGTATTAAGGTAAGTCAATGGCGCATCGGACCCTAGATGTCCTTGTTCACCAGTCCCACTTCTTCCTCTTATAATAGTCTAATCGACAGTACTGGAGAATTCTTAGTCTTCTTTTGTGCGATCAAGATGAGGTTAGCATTCGCACGTGTCGTCCGGCTCGGCTCCATTCATCGTCTGCTGCAAGTTAATTAGACCCAGCTAGCTCATAGGCTTCTTTTACATCTGATGTTGCTGAAAAAATTATCCTCTCTATTGTACTGCTTGGCACTGTGGTTTTTCTTAAGATTTTATCACTGCTTATCGTATGGCAAATTTACAGACAGTGATAGGTGATACGGCTGACCGTTTTCCCCAGGATAGTACTATTTTTCGTGCGACTTTCAAAATAATGATGTGACAACAAAATCCAAGGCCTCCAGCGTCGGTCACCAGTGCCGGCCCCCAGCGTCGGCCCTCAGCATCGGCCTTCAGAGCCAGCCCCAGCGTCGGTCGCCAGCGCCGGCCCCCAGCGTCGGCCCTCAGCATCGGCCTTCAGGGCCAGCCCCAGCGTCGGTCTTCAGAGCTGGCCACCAGCGTCGGTCACCAGCGCCGGCCCCCAGCATCGGCCCTCAGCGTCGGCCTTCAAAGCCAGCCCCAGCATCGGCATTCAGAGCTGGCTACCAGCGTCGGCCTCCAGCGTCGGCTCCCAGCGTCGGTCCCCAGCGTCGGTCGTCATACAAGAATTAGTTTTAGGCAATTGACCCCGCGATCTAAGGTCTATTGCCGAACAGCTCGTTTACCAAAATCGCGGGCAAGTGTCAGCCTGATCAGCAGTTACCGCTATAAGCGGCCTCTATCCAGCAACAGTCCAACAACTTACCGTTCGATGAAGCAGATTCGACGGTTCCAACAGACCAAGATATACGGGATTCCCAACAGGTATAAAGGGAGGACCCGAGCTCCATGCGAAGGGGACTCTCTTTCGAAAAAAACTTCCACTAGAATAATTGAATAAAAAATCATATTCCTGTTCGACGACTCACTAACTTGGGCGTCGGAGGGTCCCCGCCGGAACTACCGGCCCGGGACTTTTTGCAGGCTCCAGGAGGAAGACGGTGGTCTCTCTGCGCACACGATGATCCTAGCCTGCCCGACGTTCATCATACGTGATTCGACCGCAACAATAGGTACAATATTGGAGACGACACAACTGATTTACTTGAGCAACGAGATCCACCTTGGTAAAACTTTGCCTTTTTAAATTTATTGTAAAAAGAAGTCCAAGTGCTTTGTTAATTGGTTCATTGTTTGCTCTAGAGAGAGAGAGAGAGAGAGAGAGAGAGAGAGTTTACACCCTGAAGCTTGGAGCTCACTCTATTAAAATGGTATAGTTGGGAAAAAGGCTTAGATGAGTTGAGTTGGGCTTAGATGAGTTGAGTTGAGTTATACTCTATTAAAATGGTAGAAGAAAGGGAAAAATGCTGAAAAGAAATGACATACACTTGACCAAAGAATGATGCATATATATAAGTACGTACATCTGTATGTATATATGCATGTTTATGTATTCCTCTTGGTGAAATAATGCATGCATAAACTGAAAAATAATTAATGCCATGTTGGACATAGGTGGCCTAAGAATTGGCCAATAAGAAAAATGATTACACGGAGCAGAAAATATAGTAATTAGGATAATCGTAATAAAATAAACCTCAATTAACTAACATGACTTCTTATTTATAGCTTGGCGGTGCCAGGATAGAGAGACAGATAGTAACATGCAGTAGGTTGATCTACAGAAAAGTAACTAAGAAAGTGCCACATCAACATGGTATTTTTTTTTTAATCAGATTTTTGAATAATGCCAGCAATATTGGGGGTCCAAACCTAGCTATCTATCTGACCAACTGCATCAGACCATTAGAACCACACTTTTAAACACCATCGGTTCCTATGCCCCATGTAAACAAAATAGTGTTTGCAGTTTTCAAGAAACCAATCATCCTTGCCCTTATATTTTTGCTATTCCAATCATATATATATATATGCCTTATCTATGTGAATGAAACCTAGAGAAGAACATATTTATGCAGAATAAAAGCCAAGAGAAGAGCAAGTGAGCAACCAGACTTACATTAGCTTAGGGATGATGATAAGACCACTTCCGCGCAAGTAGATTAATTTGATCCCTATGCGTAGAAATCAAATCCCAAGAGCAATGAGAGAAAAACATATTCTTACGAAGGGGCAATTAACACCTTGTTCTAAGAAGGGATACGAATCAAATGAATAGAAAAGGCAATAGAAAACGACTTCAGCTCCAGGAACGAGAGGAATTGGCCCTGGGGACGAGGATGGGCTTCCCACGGTGGGATGAGCCGATGGAAAAGCTCATCGCGTAATTAGCTGTCACGGCGAGTCAAACAAAGGCCACTGTGGTTCTCGTGCCCTGCTTCGATCGTCGGACCCACCGCTCAACTTACGGTAAGTACCTATGTTTTTATGCGCGTTCAAGCCTGTCACGGCTCCCCATTTAAAAGACATATATTATTCACATTCTGACCGATATAACGGACGTTATTGGAAAGAGTACGGACTGCTAAGACCGACCGCCCTTCATCTCCCTCCAGATGCCATTAATGGGCGACAAGTAACGACGACATTGCGTTCTTGGGAAACGGTCGACAGCGATGGCAACGGAAGAAGCAGGCCTTGTCAGTAGAAAATAACATCCCTCTTTTCAACGAACATATTTTCCATCTCCGTACAAATTACGTCAGGAATGATAAATCTGGTGGCCAAAATAGGCCGACCGACTATTGATACATATCTGACACGCAATAAAAAGATTTAAATTTAAATTAAATAAATTATTTGGATTCATATATTGAGTAAATTAGATTCATATTTTATTTTTTAAATTTATTTAGATTTTTGGATAGATCGGATTAAGTTTGCTCCATTCATCAAACTTATTAATCCTTACTTATAAGGCAAACAAAGTTTAGTAAACATTTAGGAGCACTATTTACTGGCTTGGACGGTAGCCTAGGTGAGAGATTTCTGCTCTCTAATCTCTATTATGAACCTACTTAGGCCTTGACTCTTAATTCAAGTCTTGAGCTCTTGATTACCGCCATTTAACTAATGCTCTTGAGCTCTATTTGTGATTATGACTCTAATGACTCTTAAGTCCCAATGAACCCAACTTTCTCTCACGGTCATAACCTCCTCAAACTTCTACTCATCATCCTTAGTCTATCGAGTGGCTGAAACCCTAATTTTTGGCAGTTCTACTCCTAAGCTTTAATTGCTATCAGCTAATCTAAGGCAGGAATTGAGGTGCATATCTACCGATCTATGGGGTCTCTCTATTGTGATCCAGTGACCATGAGGAGATTAGCCAGGCTTAGGGATTATGGGTCTTGTTTGATTAGTCCTATTTTGGTAAACTCCCTCTAAGTTCTTACTTCCTGATTTACAGTGGAGATCTACTGATCTAAGGTGTCGTGAGCCTATGACACTGGTAAATAGGTGAAGTTGTTCAATCTTTCCTCTTCTCTTTTTTTTTGCTTTATTTTTTTATCAAAGCTTTTATATATTACATGTTTTCCTCTCTTGTAACTCTTACAAAATACAAATATGGCATTGACTTTTGTAGTTCTACTACAATGGTAGGCTAGGGCTTCATGAATAATCAACATGTCAAACTCCTTGATGCCTCAAGCTCAGGTTTAGGTTTCACTAGTAGAAAAAATATTTTAGCAACCGCCACAGGCGGTCGCTAAAAGTTAAAAAACAGTCGCTAATAGTTTTTAGCGACCGTTTAGCGACCGCCACATGCTGGCCACCAGAAATTCGTCGCTAAAAACTTTTAGCGACCGCCAATGGCAGTCGTTATAGTATTAGCGACCGCTTGAGCGACCGCTTGAGGGGGGCAGAATTTGACTATTAGCGATCGCCTGAAGGCCTTTAGCGACCGCCTAGACGGTCGCTAATGCTATATATTTTTTATTTTTTATTTACTATTTTCTGACTATTAGCGACTGCCTAGGCGGTCGCTAATACTATATTTTTTTTATTTTTTTATTTTTTATTTTTTGACTAGTAGCGACCGCCTGAACGCCTTTAGCGACCGCCTAGGCGGTCGCTAATACTATATATTTTTAATTTTAACATTTTTTTCTGTTCTGAAGAAGCAAAGGCGACGTCCTTTTAAGCCTTTTGCGACGCCTAGGCGGTCGCTAATACTGGATTTTATTATTTTTTTAATTTGTTTTGTTTTTGGTTATTGGATTTTTTTTGTTTGGGTACCTGTACCTATTTTACAAAATTATATAAACTAAATATTAAAATTAAATTATACACACAATAAAAGTATAAACTAAAAAAAAATAATTTATCTATATTAATAAATCTGCAAACGTCTTTGATTTACAATCCAAAAAAAAAATCTAATACAATTTTCACAAAAAAAAACATAAAGAAAACAGTTGTCCCAATGCAGCACCAGTCAATCAACCTGAAACAAAAATTAAATTATTAGTCAATAAAATATAATATAATTAAAGAAGAATAAATTGCAATTATCTTCACAAAGACATTTTCAAGAAATAAGTTTCAGCATTTTAGAGAGCTACTTATGGGTAAGTGAACTTAAGGACTTTTGAACACACTCTCATGTCTCCCAATTTGCAGTTCTAATTGTCTCTAAATATAGAATTATTAAGCTAATACTCAACTCATGGCACAATGGTTTCTTAAAAGATTATTAAAATTTTGCATTACCTACAGCATAGAAAGTAGTACTTTCACAAACATATAGGACCACAAACAAATTTTGCATTACATAAGCTGCTACTTATGTTTACCCAGGAAGAAAGGAGGCAACATGTGTTCCAGCATTGATTTATCATAACTGATCTTTCAGCATATTCATCAACAAATCATATGAAAAGCTAATACGTCATAATCTTAAACCATACTAAAGACATATACAACTTATCTAAATTCACAAGTAGCATATAAATTCTCTAAACTAGTAAAGTAATTGTTGGAATGGTAAACAACAACTAAACAAAGTTAACCAGCACGATGGGTCATCATGCTCAAGAAATCAATGTACTTGCTTCATGATTATCATTACATTTTTTTTATTCATCATCCGAAGAAAACATTTGCAGCATAAAACAACTACAGAAATAGTGAGAAAAATTGATGCTACTGGATTAAGCATATTCATAAACTCATACCCGATTCTGTTCATTTGAGCCTACTGGATCAAGCATGCCCTCACCAACTGACTCATGTCTCGCCTGGTGACCACTGCCAGCGTATGAGGCCTACAATATTACAGTATATAATTAACAACAGAAATAAATAATATATATTTTAAAAGTAATTAAATTAAATTTAAATACAGATGTCTTCAATTATGAACCTGAGTATGAATCGGTGGATCTGAATCATCAGCTATAGGGACACCACTCTGAGCTAGTCGATGATGTAGCTCCGCCTTAAATGCCTGCACCTGCTCCTGTACCTGAGCCTGCACCTCGGCCTGCATCGCAACCTGCATCCTTACCCGAAGATCCTCGACACGCGCGTCCATCTGCTGGTGAAGAGACTGGATCAGCTCAGCCACCTCGTCAGTTTGCATGCGTGAGCCCTGGGATGACTCCGCTCGCATGATAGTCGAACGTGGTATGCCCGTGCCGTATGTAAGTGTGTATTCGTGCCCATCCTGGCCTATGATGGTGTGGAATATCTCATCCCACCTAGCAACTACCTATCGCTCCTCCTATGGCAGCTCGGCCAATCGAGCCTCAAACTGGGCCTGTGTGCAAGAAAGCAACCAAATTAGAATAGTAAATCAATAAATCTCATAATAGGTTAAAAAAGTATTATGTAAAGGTAAATACTTACTACAAGAGCTGCAACCTCAGGATGGTCGAGACTGCGACTCGCCATCCATACAGACATCCGGTCGGTGGGTGCACCCCGCTCACGTAACTGTCGAAGGATAAATCATGTCATCTACATATATGAATACACACTACGTCAACAATCAAAATATGTATGGTTTAACATGACAGTTTACCTCGTGCCAGATCTGCGTAACGTGTCGAGTCCCAAGCTTGTGAGTAGGGCCCTGCATCGAGCGATTTTGAGAATTTCGCTCTGCCTCTTCCTGCATTCATTTTGGGTCGTGTTTATAAGTTTACACCGAATGTTTCATATGAATTTAACAAAAAATAGGTTGAACTACTCACCCTTGCCTTCTCACTCGACCAGTACCGGACCAACTCAGGCCACTGTGCGGGGAGAATGCCCCTTGGGACTCGCTGAAGAAGGTCTGGGTCGTCCACATTCTTCTCCCAATGCTCTTTCTTTACCTTGTTCTTGTGGTCTTTCCATAACTTTCGACACTTTGCCAAGCAAACTGGACGAAAATCATCAAGACATGACCTCAAATTGTCCTGCGTAGGATAAGAAATTTTAGGATAATAAATTTTGACACATCGTATAATAACGTTGAAGCTAAGATAGAACTCAACGGCTTACCTTAACCTCCCCCCAGAGTCGATCTATCGTATCCTAAGGAAAAGCAGTCCAATCAAGCATAGTCAGGGGAAATCTATGTGGGTCTCGAACCATATGCCCCAACTGGCTGATAAAGGGGTGAGCCCCTTCTCCAACTGGATGAAATGTGTCGTCAAATTGCACATCATAATGGGTACCAGCATTCCATGAAGGAATCCCTCTAGCTGGGCTCCTTCCCCTACTGAAAGATGAACTCGTCGTAGTAGAAGCTATAAACAATAAACTTATTAGTTAAATAAAACTAAAATTATTTTATATAATTGTTAAACATAAAAATAAAATTATACCAGTATGTGTGGAGGTCGATGCACCAACTGTAGATGGAGAAGGCCCTACTGGCATGGACTGGGAAGATCTAAATCGTGCCGGTGCAGGTGTCTGTGGATCATGGTCCGTAGGCATCCGTCGACTAGGGTCCCTCATCGGCGAACGAGCCTGGCTATGATGTAAAAACTCGTCCATCGTGTGTGGACGCTCTCTCCTCTTACGTCCGGACATATCTTTTTAACTTATCATAAGATAAATAAATTGCAAGTAATAACTAAAACCATTCGTAAACAAAAAGTCAAACATATTCTTAAGCAAAATTGAGAAGAAAAAAAGGAGAACAGTTCACTGGTCATGCAAGTCGATAGTATCTCCTTCAACGGTCTCTCTAACCCAGTTGACATCCTCATCACGTTGAAATATTACATTTTGGTCAAGAACTTGCTGAGCAAATGCATCATATCTGGCTCATTATCTTCAATTTGATACACCCCCCTCGACATTTTAACTGCAACTTGCCAGTTAGGATCCATGGGATCCATAACATAGTAAACTTGCTCAGCTTGCCTGGCCAATATGTAGGGTTCATTACTTACTCGCTCATCTTGATATAACAAATTGTTGAAATTTACCAACGTAAATTGATACTTGTCAACTTTAGTCCCACGGATTGGATCGACCCAGTCACACTTGAATAACAAAATTTTAATCCGTGACTGTATATAACTTCAATGATATCTTTCAATTGGCCATAATAATAACCTGCATCGACAGAAGGACACCCTAGACCACTATTTTGTGTTGCTCGTTTCTCATCTACTTCTTTGATGCAAAATCGATACCCATTGACATCACAAGTTGTGTAACATCGTGTCGTTATAAACGGACCATCAGCCAGTTGGTTCATTTCATCAGTCAAAGTACCTTCACTCGCTCGTCGTAAATTGTACACCTACAGAATTAAAGTAATCATTGAATAAAGCTACGTAAAACTAATATGATAAGAACAAATTGAAGCACATACAACCATATGTACACATAAAACCATATCTATACATACATAATTCTTGAACCAATCGTGAAATGATGAAAATGGGACTGCCGAATTTGATTATCTGTTGCACGAGGCATGTCCCGTTTGAGCTCATCAATGTGTGTCCTATAATGCAAAACAACATGTGTTAATGACAAGCTTGATTAAGTTAGACATAACACGAATAAGTTAAATATATGAATGAGCATTCACTTACTGAATCAACGCCACAACTAATGGAGTGTTAAACAACACGTATCGATGAGCTTGAATCCAGTCGATGTTATCTAGATCAAATGCTGTTCCCTCCCCAATAGGACCATCATTAATCCGCAAGGGCCTATCAAGTTTGGTTTCAACATCATTAAGATATGCAGTACAAAAATTAGTACACTCTTCCATTAAATAACCCTTGGCTATTGATGCCTCTGGACGAGCTCTGTTACGCACATACTTTTTAACGTATTCAGGTACCTCTCAATAGGATACATCCACCGAAATTGGATAGGGCCACCAAGCAATGCTTCACCTATTAAATGTATGGTCAAGTGAACCATTACATCGAAGAATGAAGGTGGAAAGAGTTTCTCCAGATGACACAGTGTTAGCGCAATCCTATCCTAGAGACTTTTCAAATCATTTGTGCGATGGACTCTTGAACACAGTTGTCTGAAGAAGTTACTCACCTCAATCAAGGGCTCAACAACATTCTTAGGTAAACAATTTCGGATTGCAATAGGAATTAATTGTTGAATGAGAATGTGATTGTCATGACTCTTCAAACCTTGTAAAGTCCTTTCTTTCATATTCACACGCTTAGAAATATTAGAAAAATAGCCGTCAGGCACCTTGACCCCTTTCAAAATGATTGGTCAAATAATTAGCTTAGCATAAAGTGCAATGCAAATGTCACTTTTTGATTTCTCCAAGAAGGTGGAGAATGGTAGGATAGAATACAGAAAACAACTTTTGTTTAAAACAATCACACCATACCAGTTTGCCATTCTCTAGATATCAAGAAAAACTTTAGAACGAAGCTTAAAGTGAAGATCTAGATTCTACTAGATTGTTGATAAACATAGACATCAAATTGTTTATACAAACCAAATTCGCTGTCCTAGAACAAACTTCTGGACCAGATATCAAAGTGGGCAATGTTTCGACTCAATGTAACATGTTTAATATTGGGCCACAAAAAGCCTATGGAGACCAGGGAACAAGGTCAAGAATTTCTATCTTTACTATAATCTAATGAATCAATATAGTTTTCTCCTTCTCACTGGTCCTCTTTCTTCTATAATACATATTAGGTTAGGCAAACAAATCCTCTAGTCAAATCTTTTTAACTTCTCTCAACTATGTATGACAAAATCATAGTTACCAACTAGAATAGGCAGAATATTATCTGAACTCTACTTAACTCTATAGTGCTTCATTTAAACAATTTCATGCTCTGCAGACTAAAAAGTTGATCCAGACTGATGAGATCCACATCTTAACTCACATCCACTTCTATTGAAGTGAGCATTCAGAGTATCATCCTTGAGGAGCCAATTTAACCTGGTCTCTAGCAATACCTAAACAGCAAAGCATAAGGTCAAGTGATATAACTTGATTAAAGCAATGCGCAAACCCTGAGACATGATGTGAAAGCTTTAAGAATTTTCCTTGGACTTTATTAAAGAATGAAACTTCGGTGAGTAATAATGTAAAATTACATTTGGAGGGTAATTCTCTGAAGCAGACGGAAATAGTATCGACAGAGACTTATACAACAGTTTGAATGACCTAAGTTGGTTGCAAAGTAAAATTTCCAACCATGGGAAACAGATTTCATCCTCATTTATAGGACAAGCTATATCATTCCAACATTGACCTTTAACAAATACGGGAAAACTGAATTTCTTAAAGCTACACAAATTCCCACTGTAGCAGTATCTAAGCTTATTATCACAAAGATCTAAACAGGCAAAATCTTTGGGAGATCACAAAATCATAGATATTTTAGTAATTATGAAGATTAAAGAATTAATTCGATCTAAAACTTGAACAAGATTTAATAAAGAACAGGGAATATTTATTCTCACATTGTCACTCCACTGAAACATTTTGAAAAGAACAAATGATAACTAGAAGTCATAGAGCAAGGTAACCAGAATTTGACCATGCGGATAAAAAGCAAGCATGTATTCTATAGCAGTTCTATAATACTTGCAACCATCAGACTTAAACTTTTCAGCAAGTTCTTTTGGAAAACCTATGAATCACTTGAAAGGAAAGTTCTTTTGGAAAAAAAATAATAAATCCGATCCTTGGCCTTAGGGATAACCTTAACGGCGACCTGCTGGTCCTTGAGCTCCCCCTTCTTGGATTAGGGATCTTACCTTTCGGAGGAAGAGCGTTGCGAGAAGAAAGTGGGTGGAAGCCTAAAACCCTTGCCGCAGGGAGTTTTAAAGGTGGCAGGGGAGGGTTTCGGCGTCCGGGGATTGACGGCGGAGAGGAGCTCGCGGGGGTCGACGGAGTCTCAGATTTGCGGCGTGGGAGCGAGGGTTTCAATTAGGGCATCGACGGAATCCAGCTGATGATTTAATGAATCAGTGGACAATCCGCCTTTAGCGACCGCTTGAGAGTGGTCGCTAAAACTGCCTTCCGCGACCGCCCTCAAGCGGTCGCCCGATTTTTTTTTACTTTCCGCGACCGCCTTTAGCGACCGCCCTCAAGCGGTCGCTAAAGGTGCCTTCCGCGACCGCCCTCAAGCGTCGTCCGATTTTTCCTACTTTCCGCGATTGCCTTTAGCGACCACCCTCAAGCGGTCGCTAAAAGTGGCTTCCGCGACCGCCCTCAAGCGGTCGCCCAATTTTTTCCTACTTTCCGTGACCGTCTTTAGTGACCGCCCTTAAGCGGTCGCTAAAGGTGCCTTCCGCGATCGTCTCAAGCGGTCGCTCGATTTTTTTCTGCACCAAAACTCCAACCTCTAGTAGTATTTGTTGCATACTTTTTCTTTTTCTTTTTTTCTTTATTTTCTTTGTAGTTATTGATGTATGCTTATAGCTTACATGATGTTATCACGATTGATAGTCGTAGTGTTAGGTAATTTTGGCAATGATTGGTGATAACTTTGGTATATGATTCTTTGCTAAATTTCTTGAAAAATATTTTAAGTTTATTCTTGTTGAATTTATAGGATAATATAGTTTGATTATAATTTTGTTTTGTATTGTTTGTTATTTATCTTAGATTGTATGTTATGCTATTGTGCTATATGTTTGGTTGAAAGTTTATTAATATACATAAGGCTGATTATATTTGTATTATCCAATTTTGTATATTAGGTTACTAATGTGTTATCTTTTACTGATGTTGCATGGTTACTTGATATATATCTTTGTTTTCATTATATTTTTTTTCATCTATATTTCTACTTATCATTATTGCTAATGATTAACAAATGTTGGCATGCTGATAGCTTAATACTTACTATGTTTTGTTATATGCATGTGGTCATTGGTGGGTAACTTTTAGAAGTATATATCTAAGTGTTCATAATGTATATTGTAAATTTTTTACTGTTGTTACTTACTAATTTGAATGTTACATTGCATATTGATTTTTTGATATTATTCCAAATTATATGATATATATGGATAAAGATCCCAATGCGATGTAGAAATATCAAGCGAAGACGATAGAGCTAATGAGCCAACTCCTTTGTATTCTAATGCATGATTAGCTAGTGATTCCAAGCCTACCAAATGTAAAAGAAAATTAATTTTACTCATTTATATTTTTTTTTCACATAAATGAAGATACTAAAAGATGTAAGTACAAGAAGTGTAGTGTAGAATATTCAATTAGTGAGAAGGTTAGAACATGTAATCTAAAATATCATATTGAAAGTTATGGAAAGAACCGTAACATAAGATAAATGATCCTATCACAGTCCGAAAGGCTTATGTCCATGTATTCTACTAAATTTGACCCTAAAAAATTTTGTGAATTGTTCATATTTGCACTTAATCATAGGGTTGAGCATGAAATTCTAAACTCGTTCAAATTTTGGATGTGAAGGCTATAAAAAGCCTACTATCTTTTTTTAGGCCATATCCAAACATATATTGTATATATATAGAAATATATATAAGATTGCGAGTTAAGCTAAGCTTGATCCCTTAAATATTCCTACCAGGCCCTTAGATTGCTCTTTTCCCCTTAGCTTGACATAAGCTCAGCACATGCCCACCCATACTTGTTAAACATGACTTAGCATTTCAGTTTGTTGAATATGAAGGCGTTAAAGTTTTGATTGCTAATGTTTATGAGGATGCCAAATTAGTATCAAAGAATAATTTAAAAGCTGATGTGCTGAAATTATTTAAAAAAGAAAAAGAAAAGATAGAATTTTGTGTTAACAAGTTAAGCAAGTTGACATCCCACCTTTTTATTTCTGATTAACTGATGTTAATAATTAAATAGGTCAATGCTAACTTGATTCGTTATGATTTGTTTAATAAATAGATCAAGTAAGTTAGGTTAGGTTATCTATTTATTAAATATGTCAGGTTCAGATTTGAAAGCTTGACCTTTTTAATAGATAAGACAGGTTTAGATTGGTAATTTTTAAGGCCAACCTATATTAGACCTAACTCAACACAATCCAACTTGATTGCCTCCTCTAGATAATTTTCATTTGTACTTCATTCTTGTTCTATCCTTATCTCCACCTAATAATATATATATATATAGTAAAAATTTTAAAATTAATAATATAACTAAATATAATTATCAATAGGCGTATTAATAATTTTAACATTTATCTTTTAAATTTATATTTATGACTAGCAGTGGCAAAATTGCATACGACATGTGAATACAATTCGAATCCATCATAAAATAAGTAGATTTAAGTTGACCTTCAGTAGTTCCATATCATAATTATGTTGATATGATTATAATATGAAATAATTAAATATATCATGTGTTTTCCATTAACTCAAAAATGATACAATTATAATCTAGCTAATTTAAAATTGATTATGTTTTCATTTGTTTATGCATTTGGTTTTCTTATTAATGATGAACTTAAATTGTTTAGTTTAAATTATTTAATATTATGATGAATATTTTGTCCAATTAAGTATTATGTTAGAAAATTTATATTTTTATATGAAAAAGTAATAGGTCAGTATTAGGAAGGTCACGTCTATTCATGTTAAGCGAATTATTCAATGAGTCGTGTCTATTCATATTAGGTGAATTATTTAGTGAGTCATGTTATATCAATCCAATACGATGTGTTTATTAAATGTGTTATGCATGTCATGCCACGTTACTTATTTAAAAATTGAATCATACTCATACTAGTTTTTATATAATTAATTAATTATATCATATTCATATTGACTGATATAATGCTATACTCAAGCTTCAACATGGCAACATGAAATGCCTTCCCTATTTATCACTAAAATAATTAAAATTTAAATTAAACTAAATATTAAATATCATCCAATATATAAAAATATATAAGAATATTATAATACTTAAGTACAAAGCCAATGAAGTGAGATGAGGCAAGGTAAGAATATGGTTATTTCTATCCTCGCCCCATCTATGCCAATGAAAATAAAAATAATCCTCATCTCTATCCTTATTCCTATTCTCATAAAAGATGAAGAATTTCTATCTCATTTGAGATGGATGGTATTGACCCAATTATTGATTTTAATGATTAACAAAAGATATGAGTATATTCACTATGTTTCTGACAGATTTAATAAGTATTTATGGATTAAAAATGTTTAATCAATCAAAAGGAATAAGTTTTGAATCAAATTTTAAAGTAATTTTTTAAAGTTCATAACTTGGAGTCGACATCCAAATAGTCAGGAGCCGACCCCAAGGCGTATCAAAAGGTTTCTAGATTTTGGCACGGTCTGGAGTTGACACTCAGAGTTTCGGAGCCGACTCCAACCTGAGATACAGAGAAGTGCATTCTGTTTTAGTTTTCAGAGCCGACACCTAGAATTCAAGAGCCGACACCTGAGAGTTCTGGAGCCGATACTTGAGTTTCTGGAGCCGACTCTAACCTGAGAACAGAGAGCATATTTTATGGATATTTCTGGAGCCGACACTCTTGGATTCCGGAGCCAACTCCTGAAAGCAACGAGCCGACACTTAACTTTCTCGGAGCCGACTCCTCAACAAACTTTTTCTTTGCTATTTTTGGATACACGATCTGGAGCCAACACCTAAAAAGTTGGAGCCGACTCCAACCTGTCAGGAGCAGATTTTCAATTGTCAGAACGGACTCCAACGGTAATATTTTTTTCACCTAATCTCTAACGGTTATTTTTCTTTGTGTGTAGGAGTATCCAAGCATCTCACAATGGCTATATTTTTTACCTAAACATTGGATTAAGAGATCTATAAAAGGAGGAATATCCGTCTATTTGAAAAAAAAAAGGAGAAAAAGAGAGAACATATCAAGAAAAAGAGAAAATATTCAGAAAATACTGAGAAAGAAATAGAGAAATCAAAAAAGGAAATACTCTGAGCTTAAGTCCATCAATCCCAGAAAAGTTCAAAGAGAAATCCACAAGCTTCTCAAGATCAAATCAAGAAGATTTCCAACATTTGAAGAGAGAAAGCAAAAGCCCTAAATCCTCAACTTCTCTACTGCGTGAAGAAATTGAGCTGAGGCTGATTCAATCTTTCAAAGAAGAAGAGGAAAAGAAGAAAAGCATACATTCAAAGAGCTTCAATCAGGCTTTTTTACCCTATTTATTTTATTGAATATCTGCTCACTTAAGGAGCTGTTTAAGTGTTGTATTGAAATCTTTATTACTTTCAAACTGTTGTTTGTTAATTCAATCAGAGGATTGAATTAGTGAAGGTAGTATACCTCAGGACAAGCTAAGGATAGCTTGTGTTTGGGTTTTGTGCTGGTGAGCCCGGTAAAACCAGCTGGGTTCATTGTGATCCCGGGGGAAACAACGAGTTTTGAGTTGTGAGCTTGTAAAATAACTCGGCTGTAATCAAGAGGATTATAGTGTGGGCCTAAGTGCTACTTGGGAGTGGATGTAGGTGTTGGATACACCGAACCACTATAAAATCTTTATGTTTGCCGTGCTTTATCTCTTTATCTCTTTATATCTCATTATTTCACTACAAGATTTTAAATATTGCGACGCCCAAATGCGTCGCAATTGCATCGCTAAACATGATATTGCGACGCAATAGCGACGCAACGAGGGCGTCGCTCAACTGTCCGTCGCAATACCCTTTTGTCGCAATTGCGTCGCAATATTGCGACTCTCTGCGACGCTCTTGCGACGCCACATTGCGTCGCAATATTGCGACGCATGCAAATGCATCGCTAAATTTAAAAATAAATTTAGTTAGAAAAAAATTATTATTAAATATTGCGACGCACTAATTGCGTCGCAATATTTAAAATTAATTTTTTTAAAAAATTATTATTAAATATTGCGACGCACTAAATTGGTCGCAAAATTGCGACTCATCCAGATGCGTCGCAATATTTAATAATAATAATTTTGGTATAATAGCGATGCAATTTGAGTCGCTAATGCGTCGCAAATAAAAATTATTTTAAAATATTGCGACGCAAGGTAATTGCGTCGCAATATTTTAAAATAATTTTTAAGATAAAATAGCGACTCAATTGTAGTCGCTAATGCGTCGCTATTAAATTTATTTTTAAATTATTGCGATGCCAGGTCATTGCGTCAATATTTAATAATAATATTTTAAAAATATTAGCGATCCAATATCAGTCGCTAATGCGTCGCAAATTTTGTTTTTAAAAATATTTAAATGATTAAAAATTAAAACGGTTAATTCAATTTCGCTAAATCTAAATATTGATACAAACATTTTTCACTCAATCCAAACAATAATATATTTCAAAAAATAATTTATATATTAAAATTTTAAAGTTTTTACAACATAAAAAAAAAAAAAAAAATACATCAAGAATCTGAACGATCACGTGGAGGCTGTGGAGGCTGTGGAGGCTGAAGACTCTGCGACAAGCGGCTAACCATATCCCGCAAATAATGCATCTCATCTCGCATGTCTGCAACCTCCTGATCCCGGCCTCGCATACGATCCTCAAAATCCTGCTCGACCTCCTGGCGAATCTCCTCTGCAATAGATCTGCGAAGCTCCTGTAAACGCTCGGGAGGAAGATCAGCAGGAACTCGCGAGCTGGAGGCCTGATGGGGAAAAAATGTAGAAGCTCTAGTGCCCATACCATAGACCCTGCGGTCTCGTGGCTGGGCACCAACAGCCTCCAAAACACACGTCGACTCTCCTCTGCTGAGAGTTCGACGGGCGTCTCCCCATCAGTAGAGTCGACCTGCGATGCCTGGGAGCGAAGCTCCTCGACTCGTGTCTTGAAATTATGAAATCAACAATAAATGAGTTAATAAATTTCTTGAAATAAAATTTTAGAAATTAAACAGATACTACATAAATCTAATTTCTTACCGCAACCTCCCGTGATCGCGTGTCGACCCAGGAGCCGTCCCTCCTGGTGTGTGTCGCCCTGAATAGACGAAACTCACCAGGATCTCCGCCCTCCTGCTCAGTCTATAACAATAAAAAAAATGATATTAATACAAATATTTGTAAATAACTAAAATAGTAATTAAAATATTTATGTTTTCTTACCATACGCCGTCTGTGCTCCTGAATCGAAATGGAGCCCGAAGTATGACGGGAGAGACCCGTGCCAGGACCGCCCTTCTCAGATCGGCGGTTCGTGCTGGCTGATGCGGACCTCCTGCGCCAGCCATCGGACTCCCAGGCCTGCTGCCACTCGTGCCAAATACCCTCTGGCACGTGCGCAGGACGCTGACCCGATGACCTCCAACGATGAAGCATGTCGGAGTATCGGCGTCGCGTCAGAGCCTCCCATGCTGCCCTAATGGCATCATGGGTGGCAGGATCCCACGTAAACTTTTTCTGCATTAAAATAAACAGTTAGTTTCTGAATTTATTAACTTTAAAGAATTATATATCACTGATAAATTGTATTTAATAAGTTTACCTGAAACTCAGAAAAATAAAACTCCCTCGTGGCTGGCGATACGTGGCGCCAATCGTAGCCACTGGGATCTGCACGCCTCTGAAAAACGGCGCTGATGTGGCTGGAGACATGATGCTGCTCAATGAATCTGTTAAAAAAATGCAAGTTTATAAGTAAATGACTTAAAAACATAAATAAAATATTTTTAATTAGTATATACTTACATCCCCTGAGCATCAAGTCGAAGTACAGTGCGGCCGCCGATGGTGGAAGAACTCTCGGAGGTCTGTGCCGATCGGCTGGATGGTAATACTGGTGCAGAGATCGAAGGCTGCGCCTCTGCTGGAGATCCAAACTCTCCATCTCCGACGCTCATGTGATCTGATGTCGTAGGATCCAAACTACGTCTCTGCTCACCCAAACTGTCGTCGGTAGATCTACCTCTGCCCCTCATACTGAAAATACTAAAGATTCACACAATTAAATTACGATTAATGATTGACTATGTAAGAATTTAACACTTATAAAAAAAAGTTAAATTTTAAAAAACCTTTATGTTTAATCGGTGTCATTTGTTTCGTGAAATGTTGGTTCAACATCCGATGCCGTATCGGATTGCGAATCAGTTTCATTATCATCGGAAGGAAACCGAACATTTGCATCCGCAATTTCTTGGACATCACCACTTGGATCTCTAAGTGATGTTTCAGGAGCCCTTGTGTCGTCCTCAATTGCATGCATTTCCATCTCATCCTCTTGAAATGCAGGGCACTCGGTTGATTGACTTGATGAACTCTCCTCTAATACGATTGTTGAACGTGGGACGATTTTAGAAACGGCCCA
>UESW01004264.1:725652-743136 GCA_900491605.1 Calamus simplicifolius
GTAGAAGAATCTATTCATGTAGTTTTTTATGAATCTTTAGCATCAAATTCAGAAAAGATTGATGATGAGGAAGATACAAATTTGCTAGAAAGAGATATTAAAAAATTAAATATAGATGTATCTTCAGATCATGAACAAGAAGCTAAAGATGATGATTCTACTAGGGTTGATGTTATTGATACTACTCGCAATAATGTAGATCTGCCTAGAGATTGGAGATATGCTTATGGTCATCCTAAGGAATTGATTATAGGTGATCCATCTCAAGGTGTAAGAACTAGATCATCCATGAGGAATATCAATAATCATCTTCATTTGTATCTCAAATTGAACCTAAAACTATAAAAGAAGCTGAAAAAGATAGTAATTGGATGCTAGCTATGCAGGAGAAATTAAATCAATTTACTAGAAATAATGTATGGTCCTTAGTTGATAGACCTAAAGTCATTCAGTTATAGAATCTAAATGGGTATTTAGAAATAAACTAGATAAAAATGGCATAGTAATTAGAAATAAAGCTAGATTAGTTGCAAAAGGATATAATCAAGAAGAAGGAATTGATTTTGATAAACCTTTGCACCTGTAGCTAGATTAGAAGCAATTAGATTATTACTTGCATTTGCATGTCATATGAATATCAATTTATTTCAAATGGATGTTAAAAGTGTATTTTAAATGGTTTATAAATGAAGAAGTTTTTGTAGAACAACCACCTAGTTTTGAAGATCATGAATTTTAAATCATTTTTTAAATTACACAAAGCACTATATGGTTTAAAACAAGTACCTAGAGCTTGGTATGATAGATTAAGTAAATTTCTAATTGAAAATGATTTTACTAGAGGAAATGTAGATAAAACTCTATTTTTAAAAAGAAAAGATAAAGATCTATTAGTGGTACAAATCTATGTAGATGATATTGTATTCGGTGCTACTAACGATCTTCTATGTCAAGAGTTTGCTAAGCTAATGCAGGGTGAATTCGAAATGAGCATGATGGGAGAACTCAATTTCTTCCTAGGACTTCAAATCAAGCAAAGTAGAGAGGGGATTTTCATCAACCAAACAAAGTACATAAAGAAAATTCTTAAGAAGTTTGGAATGAAATCAATCAAACCCCTTGGAACACCAATGAGTCCTTCATGCAAATTAGACAAAGATGAAGATGGTAAGAAAGTATATCAAAAATACTATAGAGGTATGATCGGATCCTTACTTTACTTAACTGTAAGTAGACTTGATATCATGTTTGTTGTTTGTCTATGTGCTAGATTTCAATCAAAATCTAAAGAATCTCACTTAATTGCTATAAAAAGAATACTAAGATATCTAAGTGGAACTAAAAATGTAGGATTATGGTATTCTAGAGACTCAACACTGAATTTAATTGCTTATTCTGATTCTGATTATGCTGGATATAAATTAGATAGAAAGAGTACAAGTGGTGCAAGTCAATTTTTAGGAAGTAACTTAATCTCTTGGTTTAGCAAAAAGCAAAACTCGGTTGCATTATCTACTGCTAAAGCAGAATATGCAGCTAGAAGTTGCTGTGCTCAAATCCTTTGGATTAAGTGACAACTTGAAGATTATGGCATAACACTTGATAAAACTCCTATTAAATATGATAATACAAGTGTAATAAACTTAACTAAAAATCCAATTCAACATTCAAGAACTAAACATATTGAAATTAGATATCACTTCATTAGAGAACATGTAGCTAATGGTGAAATTTGTCTTGATTATTTTGCACTGAGAAACAACTAGCAGACATATTTACAAAACCTTTGAGTGAAAAAAGATTTTGTTATCTTAGAGGAGAGTTAGGGATTTGTGACCCTTTGGAATGATTTTAAAACCCCTAAGGAATGATTATCTAGATTTCAATCAATTTCTTAAAATTTCTCTCTGACTTTAAGGATTATTTATCTAAACATTTGAACAATTTGATTCTACACATTCCAAAGATTTTATCAAAAATTTATTGATTTTATTTCGACAAGTTTTGGATGTTTGAAACTCTCTTATTTTTTCTTAAACTGTCAGTGGAGTCGACACCTTGATTTGTGGAGTCGACACCTTGTCTGTTGCTCTCGATCTGAGACCTTAGAGCCGACACCCGCCTTAGCGGAGCCGACTCCAGTTCGAGCGCTGACTGTGTTAGCAACCTGGAGCCGACACCTCGCTTTGCGGGAGTCGACTCCAAGTGGTCCCAGATTAACTTATTTAGGGCAGAGCCGACTCTTCGTTCATTTCAATCGACTCCAATCCTCTCCAAACTCTCTCCAACTCTTTCCAAAACCCAAAATCCCTCAAATTAACCACTCCTTAGCTCTCAATGGCACCTAAACGTAGGGGATCAGTGTTTGGTGAAGGGGTAACGACCGGAAATGGACTGTAAGGCATCTGGCAAGGCAGCCTTCGCCAAGTTCTGCGTCCTCTTCCTCGTCATCCATACCAAGCGCTGCTCCAAGCCCGTCTCACCTCAAATCAATACTTTGGCAGGCCGTGTAATCACAATGGGTAGGAAGGTAGATTTTCATTTCCTTGAGGAAGAAGGTTTTACCATTGGGCAGCAATTGACTGAACTAGGTTGGGATAAGGTATGTTCCCTTGATTTACCTACTTATCCAGCCCTAGTCAAGGAGTTTTATTTCAATTTATCTAGAAGAGATGGAGGAATTGTTAGTTCAGTAAGAGGAAAAAGGATTCATATTACTTCAAAATTTTAGGAAACCTTTTAGGGATTCTTGTTACTGGGCTTGCTGGAAGCATTCACGGTGAAAGATCAAATGCTTTATCAAGGATGTTAGGTAGGGAAAAACCAAATTTGAAGAAATTAGGGCAAATCAGTTGCCTCTTGAACTTAGGCTGTTGCATAACATTTGTGGTAGGATTTTATTTTCCAAGACTGGACGTTTTGAGTATGTCTCAGAGCGAGACATTGTACTTCTGGACAGTGTTTTGATTGGTTAGCGAATTAATCTGGCTGCTATGATGATTTGGTATATGGCAGAGGCAGGGAATAAGAAAAGATCCTCTTTACCCTATGGCATGATATTAACTTTAGTATTCCAAAGCCATGGTGTTATCATTTCAGAGAATGAACCTTTGAAGAACCTTAGACACACCGATTATTACAGCCTGGCTACTGTGCATAGAATGGGATTTGTGAAAGTGGATGGTAGATAGGAAAGAAAGAGTAATCTGGATGAAAGAGCGGCTGACATTGGAGCCACTGCACCTTCTGAGGTAGGTCCTTCAGTGAGGCATCCTTCACCAGAATCTAGCAGATCATCACCACCACCGGTACTTACTTCCGTTCCTGCATCTGTACCGGTGTCTGTTCCTTCTGTTGGTTTTTCTGATGTTCAGCTGGAGCAACTTAAAGAATTATTTGGTACTCACAAGGAAAAGATGAAAACTGAAATTGACAATAGCCTGATGAATTTAAGAGAAATATTTTATTCCTTGGATGAAAGAGTAAACAAAATTGAGTCCACCCTTGGAGCCTCCATAAATCTTTGAAGACTGATCTCAAGAATATTTTTGAATAACTTAAAGAGATTGGAGGTGATTCAGAGACATATTCCAAATACAATGCTGAGTTATAAGAAAATCGTTGTTGCATCCGGATTCTTTGATAGGAGACTAAATGAATTCATTACTACTCAAAGAGAAGGGATGGGCAAGATTCTAGAAGAACTCAAAAGGAGATTTGGGATTTGATGTTTATTTGCTTTAGTTTGATGTTTGATGTGTTTACTAAAATTTTGATGTAATGAAGATTTTTTATGTAATGCTTGACTTTGTGAAGTATGTAATGAACTTTTTACTTAATGAATATCATTTGATCTTTAAAACATATCTTAATTTTGTCATTTAATTTCTTAACCTTTTTGTTAATTACAAAAAAGGGGAGAAAATGTAATTGATAGTCGTATATGCATTGAAAGGTATAATGTGAAAGTTATAATGGGAAAAATGTATATGCATTGAAAGGAATAAGCTTAATTGAAAGTTAATTTGATATGAAAGTTTAATTGGTATCAAATATTAAACTCATATAAGATGTAATTGATAGTTAAATTAAGTATCATAGGGGGAGCTACTTCATTCAGGGGGAGCTTACTTATGAAAACTAAATATTTAAAAATTTTGATTTGAAACTCTTATTGTTTAATCATGCATATACTCAATATTTTTATAATCATCAAAAAGAAGGAGATTGTTGACCCAATTATTGATTTTGATGATTAACAAAAGACATGAGTATATTCACTATATTTCTGACAGATTTAATAAGTGTTTCAGGGGTTAAAAATGTTTAATCAATTAAAAGGAATAAGTTTTGAATCAAATTTTAAAGAAATTTTTCAAAGTTCAGAACTTGAGTCGATACCCAAATAGTCAGGAGCCGACCCCAAGGCGTATCAGAAGGTTTTAGATTTTTGGCACGGTCTGGAGTCGACACTTAGAGTTTCGGAGCGACTCCAAACTGAGATACAGAGAAGTGCATTCTATTTTAGTTTTCGGAGCTGACACCTAGAATTTGGGAGCTGACACCTGAGAGTTCGGGAGCCGACACCTGAGTTTCTGGAGCCGACTCTAACCTGAGAACAGAGAGCATGTTTCATGGATATTTCTGGAGCCGACACTCTTGGATTCCCGAGCCGACTTCCGAAAGCGACGAGCCGACACTTAACTTTTCGGAGCTGACTCCTCAACAAAATTTTTCTTTGCTATTTTTGGATACTCGATCTGAAGCCAACACCTGAAAAGTTGGAGCACTCCAACCTGTCAGGAGCGGATTTTCAATTATCAGAACGAACTCCAACGGTAATTTTTTTTACCTAATCTCTAACGGTTATTTTTCTGTGTGTAGGAGTATCCAAGCATCTCACAACGGCTATATTTTCCACCTAAACCTTGAATTAAGAGATCTATAAAAAGAGGAGTATTCGTCCATTTGAAAAAAAAAAGAAGAAAAAGAGAGAACAGAGCAAGAAAAAGAGAGAAAATATTTAGAAAATACTGAGAAAGAAATAGAGAAATCAAAAAGGAAATACTCTGAGCTTAAGTCCATCAATCCCAGAAAAGTTTAAAGAGAAATCCACAAGCTTCTCAAGATCAAATCAAGGAGATTTTCAACATTTGAAGAGAGAAAGCAAAAGCCCCAAATCCTCGACTTCTCTACTGCGTGAAGAAACTGAGCTAAGGCTGATTCAATCTTTCAAAGAGAAGAGGAAAAGAAGAAAAAAAGAAAGCATACATTCAAA
This sequence comes from Calamus simplicifolius, assembly GCA_900491605.1. Lineage (NCBI taxonomy): Eukaryota > Viridiplantae > Streptophyta > Magnoliopsida > Arecales > Arecaceae > Calamus > Calamus simplicifolius. The sequence goes on from UESW01004264.1 coordinate 730,931, forward strand.
GAGCTTCAATCAGGCTTTTCTTATCCTACTTATTTTATTGAATATCTGCTCACTTAAGGAGCTATTTAAGTGTTGTATTAAATCTTTATTGCTTTCAAACTATTGTTTGCTAATTCAATCAGGAGATTGAATTAGTAGAGGTAGTATACCTCGGGACAAGCTAAGGATAGCTTGTGTTTGGGTTTTGTGCTGGTGAGCCCGGTAAAACCAGCTGGGTTCGTTGTGATCCCGGAGGAAACAACAAGTTTTGAGTTGTGAGCTTGTAAAACAACTCGGCTGTAATCAAGAGGATTATAGTGTGGGCCCAAGTGCTACTTGGGAGTGGATGTAGGTGTTGGATACACCGAACCACTATAAAATCTTTGTGTTTGTCGTGCTTTATCTCTTTGTCTCTTCATATCTCATTATTTGTGCCTAGCATTTATCTTGCACTCAATCTCTTTTATTTCAAAGCACATAATTTTAAAAAGTTAAATTTTTAACAACCCGATTCATTCCCCCTCTTGGGTTGCCATCTGGGCCAACAGATGGAATATATTCTCACTTTACAGGTTGAAATTGCCATCCCTAATAGTTACGTTAAAGCTAAGTGGATAGTTTCACACATATCTCCACTTTACATATTGAAATTGCCATCTCTAATAGTCATATTGAAGCTAAGTGGAGAGTTTCCTTTTAAAGGGAGAGTGGATATATCTTAGCCTTTAACCAATACCTAAAGTCATGTTGATGTGGTAGCATGTGGCTAGCCATGTTTGTGGTTAATCATGCATTGCGAGGTAGCCTAGCATTTGTGCATAAAAATATAACTTTTTAAGAAAAAATTGTAAAAACTAAAAAGTATATCTATATATAAAAAGTATGTAATGTAAATAGTTCCATTTTGAATGATGGAAAAGTTATTCTTACTCATTTCATAAGATGTGATGATAATTATGATGAAACTTTGTATATAGAGTAAAGATTCAAACACTACTATATGAGAAAATACCAAAAAGTACTTCGAAGATGGTCAAAGTATGTTTATCTATTCTATGCCATACGAGGCAAGCTTTGAATTAGTAAGAGAATTTTCATAGCTAAAATAAAGTTTAAATAAAAGAAATAGAGAAGTTATTGATTAATAATGTAGCCAAGAAAAGGGAGTTTGAAATTAGTCATTCAAGTCTTTATGTGTATATTTCTTTTGCACTTTTAGTCTAGATCTATGTTATCTCATCTTCTCTATGAAAAGAAAATGTGGGCTTTCTCGTCTCTCTTCTTCAAAAAAAAAAAAAAATCAGATAGAAAAGTTGCATGTGTGTAATAGAATCAATGTATAACATATAAATAACAGAACCAATGTATAGAATATCAAAGTCTTTTTGTAAGTATTTTTGCATTAGATAATGTATTCATTCTCTCATTTGTTTCAAATGCATTATCTAAAGGTATACAAAAGATTAATCATGTTTAATTGAAAAAATTATGATTTCTTTTCACAAATGTACTCATCTTGTAACTTTAACTTTACCATTCAGAGAACGAGATTTCTACCATTTGTTCTAGAATAAAAATATGCCTACCTCTTTTTAAAAAAAGCAATTAAAAAAATGAAATTGGACAATAGGGTTGGGTGCTCATAAGATATTGAAAATAAATTTCTCTGTGGCCTTCTAAAAGCAATTAATATCAAATTTTGGTCCGAGTGAGTTTTAGCTATCATTCTATTTCTCCATATTAAACTTGCATTTGATCATATCAATAATATTTATTTATAGATTAGTACATATGTTCTTATAATAAATTATGTTAGATAATGGCTTATAATAAAATTTCTTATTAGATAGCTTTTTCCTTAGGAGAAACATGATAACTATAAGATAAAAAAGAATATATTTAGATAAAATTGACTCCATTAAATTTAATTTTATTTATTAGAATTATTTTAATAATTTTATTTTAATAATTTTAATTTTTATTACAGATTATATTTTTCGAATAGGAAGTAAATATATTTGATTCAATTCATAGGGATTATTACATATTGAATTTCTATACTAAGAAGTGGATTGCATTTATATAATAGAAAGTAAGTATATTTGATTCTAATTTATAGGGATTTGATGTAATTAATTTTCTTTCTAACATAGGATTTGTAGCTTGTATATATACCTAAGAAATTGATGAATAAAAATACATAGAAATTACTTTCTTCTTTCTCTTTTTCAGAGTTTTAGTTGTCTTTCATGGTATCAAAGCTTTTGGGCTTATAACTCTAAAATATATAAACAATGAGGTTTTAGGATTTTTTGAGTTTCTATTTTTTGTAATTTTTTTATTCTCCCCGCCTACACCTGGGGAAGCGCCACTCATCGATCAGCCTTTGTTTAGAGTTTCATTGCCAAAATCTGATTCTTTTTGTTCGTTTTGCTTGCCTCAACATTCACAATAAGTTTACTACCTATTTGGGTCAGCATCTATTCGGTGTATGATCTATTTTAAAACAGGTTCGGATTCTTTGGGTATTTTTAACTTTGTTATAGTTTTGGCTCTATTATTTGATTGATATTGTGTCTGATATGGTTTCTGTGATTTCAAAAATCATAGAACACAAACTTAATATATATAATTATTTAGATTGGAGTAAAACGGTTAAACTTTATTTGAGAAGTATTACTATAGATAATCATTTAACTAATGATTCACCTAGCGATGACTGAAAAACCTCATGGCTAAGAGAGGATACCCGTCAACATACATAATTCTTTTAATGGTGAGATGGTTGGTTTGATAAATCATTATAAATTTATGAAAGAATTGATGAATTATTTGAAGTTTGTGTACTCTAGCAAGAAAAATATCAAACGCACTTATGAAGTATGCTAAGCCTTTTATCGTACAGAAAAAGGTGATAGATCCCTCACCAACTAGTTTATAAATTTTAAGAAGACTCATGAGGAACTTAATATGCTACTTTCATTTAGTACTGATGTGAAAGTTCAGCAAGCTCAGAGAGAAAAGATGGTGGTTATGCTTCTTGGCTGGTCTTCCTTCTAAGTTTGAGGCTGCTAAACCTTAAATTCTTTCAATTCCTGAGATATTCTCTTTGAAAGAACCTTTTAGTAGGGTACTCCGCACAAAAAATTTAGCTTCTGCTCAGCCTAATAGTGCTTCTGTCAAGCGCACTTCTGAATCTGGAAAATAACCATATATACATGGCAATAGAGGGGATGACTCAAGTAGTTATGATCAAAATCTTGGTACTTGAGGATAGGATTTGGAAGGTGTTGTATGTTACTATTCTCATAGGCCAAGACATATGAAAAAAGATTATAGAAAGTTACAGCGCAAGAATCAATCAAACCAGTCAGTCCATATTGCTTCTATTAATGATGCTTGAGTCCATTTTAATATCTGCAGATGAGTATACCAAGTTCTCACAATATCAAAAATCTCTAAAGTTTTTATCTACTCTTATTGCTACCATCGTTGATTTAGGTAAAATGAACACATGTCTTATTTTCTCATCTTCCAAATGGATTATTGATTCTGGTGCCACAGATCACATGACAGGTAATCTAGTATATTTTCTTCTTTTAAGTCACATGCTTCTAATTCTACAGTTACTTTAGCAGATGGGTCTACATCTCGTATTTTAGGATCCGACATAATTATTCCAACACCCTCAATTCCTTTAAAATCTATTTTAAGTTTACCTAACTTATCTTTTAATTTAGTCTTCGTCAGTAAACTTACTCGTTCTCTTAATTGTTGTATCATATTCTATCCTAATTTTTGTCTATTTCAAGATCTTATGACGGAAAGGATTATTGGTAAAGGACATGAGTCAGAGGCCTCTATATTCTTGATACAGAAGTACCAAAGTTTGTTGCTTATCTAGAGTTGTAACTCCTTTTGAAGCATATTATCGATTGGATCATCCTTCATTGCCTATGTTAAAGAAATTTTATCCTTAGTTTTCTAGCCTATCTTTGTTAAATTATGAGTCTTATCGATTTGCCAAATATCATCGTTTGAGTTCTAATCCTAGAGTCAATAAAAGAGCTAGTGCTCCTTTTAAGTTAGTTCACTTCGATGTTTGGGGTCCTTGTCCTGTTGAGTCTAAAACTAGGTTTAAATATTTTATTATCTTTATTGATAATTATTCTCGAATGACATGATTAATTTTAATGAAAAATCATTCAGAATTATTTTCTTATTTTACTACTTTTTTGCTGAAATCAAAACTCAATTTAATGTGCCTCTACAAATTTTGAGAAGTGATAATGCTAAGAAATATTTATCAAAATAATTTTAAAATTATACTGTTCAATATAGCATTATTCATCAAACTTCTTGTATAGATACACCATCTCATAATGGAGTCTCTGAATGTAAAAATAGACATCTTCTTGAAATTGCTAAAGCTTTGTTATTTCAAATGCAAGTCCCTAAATAATTTTGGGCAGATGCAGTTTCTATAGCCTATTTTTTAATTAATTATATGCCTTCCTCTGTTCTTTTCTGGTGAGACTCCCTTTCATGTCCTCTTTTCTAATAAGTCATTATTTCCTATTAAACTTAGGATATTTGGTTGTACTTGTTTTGTTTGGGATGTTCGACCTCAGGTTACAAAACTTGATCCTAAATCTTTAAAGTGTATCTTTCTTGGATATTCTTGTGTAAAAAGGATATAGATGTTATTATCCCAGTCTTAACAGGTACCTTGTGTTAGCTGATGTTACCTTTTTTGAACAAACACCATTTGCTTCATCTTCAGGTCCTATCAATCAGGGAGAGAAAGATGATTTACTAATCTATACTATTTCATCACCTAATTTCGGTCTTCTTCCCTCTAAACCTTCTATTCCTGATCTAGTTTCTATTCCTACGCCTCCTGCTTTATGTCCTGCACTAGTTTCTTCATCATTGGATCTAATTTTTAATCCTAGTGATGATCTTTTTATTGCCCTTCGCAAAGGTAAATATCAATATACTTATTCAGTATCATCTTTTGTGTCATATAACCATTTATCACCATCCTCTTATTCTTTTATTGCATCTATTGATTCTATCACTATTCCTAAGACTGTTCATGAAACTTTATCTCATTCTGGATGGTGTAATACTATGATTAAGAAGATGAATGCTTTAGATAAAAATGATACTTGGACCCTGGTACAGTTACCAGCAGATAAAAAGGCTATTGGATATAAATGGATGTTTGCAGTTAAAGTCAATCATGATGGGACTGTTGTTAGATTAAAAACTCGACTGGTTTCTAAGGGATATGCTCAAACATATAGAATTAATTATTCTGATACCTTTTCTCATGGTGCTAAACTTACTTCTGTCCGATTATTTATTTCTATGGCAGCCACATATAATTGACCTTTGACTCAGTTAGATATTAAGAATGCATTCCTTCATGGTGATCTTCACAAAAAAATTATATGGAGCAACCACTTGATTTTATTGCTTAGGAAGAGTATGAAAAAGCGTGTCATCTTCGCAAATCCTTGTATGACTTAAAACAAAGTCCTTGGGCCTAGTTTGAAAAGTTTAGTTAGGCTATTGAAAAGTTTGGTATGAAGAAGAGTAAGTTCGATCATTCTATTTTCTACAAGCAGTCTGCAGCTGGTATCATTCTATTAGTTGTTTATGTTGGTGACATTGTTATTACTGGGAGTGATACTGATGGTATTTCATCTCTCAAATCTTTTCTTTACATCAGTTTCATACAAAGGATTTAGGAACACTAAAGTATTTCTTGGGTGTTGAGGTGACAAGAAGTAAAAAAGGAATCTTATCTTAAAGAAAGCATATGCTTGACTTATTGTTTGAAACAGAAAAATTGGGGGCTAAACCATGCAGCACTCCAATGGTTCCTAATTTGCAGCTTACAAAAGATGATAAGTTATTTGAAGATCCTAAGAGATACAGAAGATTGATTAAAAAGTTGAACTATCTTACTGTGACTCGTCCAGCTATTACCTATTCAGTTAGTGTGGTAAGTCAATATATATCTTCTCCAACTATCGATCATTGGAGAGCTGTAAAATAAGTTTTATGCTACTTAAAAAGAGCTTCTGAAAGAGAAATTCTGTATGGCAATCATGGTCATATTAGGATTGAATATTTTTTAGATGTTGACTAAGTAGGATTCAAAGAAGATCAAGATCTACTTCAGGCTATTGTGTATTTGTTGAAGAAAATTTAGTTTCATGAAAAAACAAGAAGCAAAATGTGATTTTACGTTCGAGTGCAGAATCAGAATATAGGGCTATGGCTAAGTCTATGTGTAAAATAATATGCATATATCAGCTCCTCATCAAAGTGGACCTCAAGATTTTAATACCATCTAAGTTATGTGTGACAATCAAGCTGCACTTCATATTACATATAATCTAGTCTTTCATAAATGAACTAAGCATATTGAGATTGATTATCATTTTATTCGTAAGAAGATTTAGCAAGGTTTAATTTTTACAGGATATATGAAAATAGGAGATCAATTGGGAGATATCTTCACAAAGGTTCTAAATAAAGTTTGGATTGATTATCTTTATAACAAGTTGGACATGATAAACATTTATGCTCTAACTTGAGGAAGAGTGTTACCAATTATATTTTTAAAATAGGAAGTAAATATGTTTGATTCTAATTCATATGGATTGTTACATTTTGCATTTCTAGAATAGAAAATAGATTGCATTTGTATAATAGAAAGTAAATATATTTGATTCTGATTTATAGGGATTTGATGTAATTAGTTTTCCTTCCTAACATAGGATTTATAGCTTGTATATATACCTAAGAGATTGATGAATAAAAGTACGTAGAAATTATTTTCTTCTTTCTCTTTTTCAGAGTTCTAGTTGTGTTTCAATTTTTAATCAAATGGTAGTCTAGCTATGAGAAAGAAAGGATTATCATCATCCTTTTTGATGTGATCATCTGCTAGAGATTATTTTGTAAGCTATAAGTCCACTAATTACAAATTTGTAAACTAACACAAGTCATGGTAACAATGGACAAAATATAAGATTGTCCGCAAAATTCAAGCAATTTGCCAAAACCAACTATTTTAGTCAAATTCTTTAATGGCATTTGGAATTGGTGGCTAGCTATAGTTATCCTCACACTTTTAAGTTATTCTAACATTGTGTTCTAACTATTTTACTAATTGATTATTCTCTCAATATGAACCATGCAAAGAGAGAAGTATAAGTAACACATAGGATCATATTGAAGGTTAGAGAATTTATCCAAAAATGTTGAATAATTTAGATATATCAATTACATTATATCATCTAAAAAAATGAGAGTAAGAGTGAAGGTGAATATGATAATATCCATCCTCATTTGTTTTTATCCTACTAATATTTATTCTAATTTTTTTAAAATATAGATATATTTTTATCCTACTAATATTTTATTCTATTTTTTTAAATATAGATATATATATATATATATATAGGTAACTAAATATTGATATATGACGAGCTAAATTTAATTTCTGTTTAATGATTCTTTTTATTTACTAATTATAAAATTTCATTATTTTATTTTCATATTTGTAGTTTCTGTATTTGATAAGTATTCATTGAAAATAAATATAGACTCATTATTGCATTAATTTCATATCTTTAACTACAACTATATTTATTTATCTAATACAAATAAATACGAGTGTGTACACGTATAGTACTATAGTCCAGTATTCGATTCTTCTTTCAACCCTACGCCGAGACGGTGGGCCCCAGCCCGACATCCGCCGGTCACGCCCCGCTCCTCCCCAACCGGTCGGACGGTCCCCACTCTCGGAAGGCCATGTGTCGGTCTCCGACAGGGCTTCGCTTTGGCTCACCCGTCGTCCGCATGTGGGCGTGACGTGGCGTCCGGTTTCCCCGAGGCCGTGCGATGGAATCTGTCGGCGAATTTTCACGCGCCTTGATTTGGTGCAGACCTTGTGAGGAAAGTTGCCTTACCCGGGCGACGTGGACGGCTGCAATTGGTCGGGCAGCGGGACTCGTGGGTGGCACCAGTGAAAAGTATTAAAGTCCCAGGAACCGGCCGGTGGAGACTTCCGTTTCGGCCAAGGGGTGCGGGGATGGTGGAGCAAAGGCAGCCAATCTGCTTACGATGTGGGATAATGCCAGCATGGGCCCGATTCGGCGTCATGCTCATGGTTTCAGAGTTACTTTATATATATATATATATATATATATATTAATTTTAGGCAGTGGAGCAGAAGAAGTTGGAGATTGATGCATTATGTAACCATCAATCATTATGACCACGCCAAATGGACAAGTGATTCGCGGGATTACATTCTTCGAGGATTGATTATCCCAAACATAATTTTTTTACTTTTATATATATATATATATATATATATATATATATATATATATATATACTTTGAAAATGATTTTTTTCTAGACTAGCATGATGAAAGTGGGTTGGGCCTTTGTTCGAGCTTATTTAATTTTTTTTTTAAGATTTTGAATTGGGATTAAGGCCTAATTTTTTTTAAAAAAAAATTAAACTTAGGCCTAAACTTGGCCCAAAATTCATTGGGCTGATTCAAATTAACTCATTTAAGCTAAAACAATGGATCAACTCGGTTTTAACCCAATTTGGTAATTTATCTTATAAAATTATTTGCTCATTTGCTTAAACTTATAGATTATTTGCTTAAACTAAATTAAAGCACATATAAAATGATTGTTTGCTTAGATAGTAAATATATGGTTTCAATTTTATATAAATTAAAACTAAATGAAGATTCAATTAAATTGATTAAAAGCCTCGCAATCATAATCAGATCTGAATTGGACTCGGGTCCGAGCTAGGCTTAGATCAAGCTAATCATCTACTTGAGCCCAACCTGCAATTAATATGGGCCTTAATTTTAAGTACAGACCCAGCCCAAGTACAAATACCTTCGTTCGAGCCCTGTTCAATGGGCCTAAGGTCAATCTGGGCCTACTTCCAACCCTATAAACTAGTCATTTTAGTTAACTATTCTGTTTTTTTGAAAAGTAGATCATTATTTTTAAATTTATCTTTGAAAACTCTATAGCAAGGCTGCATAAGATTATGGCTATTTGCACTTCTATTCGAGTTGATTAGAGATTATTGATAGCAAGAGTTGTGAAGGATTATTTTGACTTTTATGCTGTCCTTGAACAAGAATCAAAATGTTGGTGTTTGAATGGAATGTTTAGAAATAATTAATGATGCGCACAACTGGAATCATGGAAAACACTTTGTACATCGCATTCAGTGCAGCAAATCCTACATGAGCTGCACCGCTCCTTCTTATTGGTTCACATACGTATGACACCCATTAAAAGCTTTACGACATCCCGAGAAAAAAAATTACGACACCAAATTTTAAACTTACGACACCGTAGTTTTAAAATTAAGATACCCATTCTAAAAGCAAAAAAAAAATTACGACACCCCAGTTGTAAACTTACGATACCGTAGTTACAAAATTACGATACCCATTCAGAAAGCAAGTCTATACACAAATTTCAAAAAAAAAGCTGAATAGGTACACGTCATGTTAAAATTTAAGATGACACCCAAGTTTTAAACTTACGATATCATAATTATAAAATTAAGACACCCATTAAGAAAGTCAAAAAAAAATTACGACATCTCAGTTATAAATTTACGACACCATAGTTATAAAATTAACGTGTCTGTACACAAATTTTAAAAAAAAAGTTGAACGGATATTAATGCATGTTAGACATCTTTTTTTTGGAAATTTGTGTACACACACGTTTTCTAAATGGGTATCGTAATTTTATAAATTTATAACTGGGAAGCCGTAATTTTTTTTTTTTTGCTTTCTGAATGAGTATCTTAATTTTATAACTACGGTGTCATAAGGTTAAAACTGGGGTATCTAATTTTTTTTACTGTCTAAATGGGTGGCTTAATTTTATAACTATGGTGTCATAAGTTTAAAACTGTGGTATCGTAAATTTTTCTCTTGAGATATCATAAAGCTGTCTTAATATTTTTAATGGGTATCGTATGTATGTGGACCAATAATGAGGAACGGTGTAGCTCACATAGGTCTTGTTGCACCGAATGCGATGTACAAAGTCTTTTCTCTGAAATCATATCCATTGTACTACAATGAAAGATGGCTTCCATTTTTTTTGCTGCTAGGAGACCACTAAGTTATTATTATTTTTAATAGTCATATGAGATGATTGTTGGTTAATAGCTAATTCAAACAGATCTTTAGCCTCCATGCCATAATATAAAGAAAAAGGCTTGCTGCACTATTTTTTGGTGCAGTAAGTATGCATTGGATGTGCAGATTAATCGTGCACTCATGTCACCACACATGCCGAGGTTCAATGAATTTTGACACGCATCGTACGCGTAGTGGCACGGGCTACGCTTGCTGCACTAAAGAACGGTGCAGTAAGACTTTTCTTAATATAAGTAGTTTAAATAAGCCTCTTTAAAAGCTTATTTAAAAGTAAGTTTGCCAAATAACATTCTTATAAAACTTATTTAAAAAGCAAGAGTGGCTATTTATAACCTAGAATGCTTAACTAAACTTAGAATCTACCTATAATTGATTGGCTTTAAATAAGTCCAGGTTTAGCGTAAGTAGAACTATCTACCCTAGTTTATTGTTCGGATGAAGTTCTCATTTAAATCTCTCACCTGTTTGGTATATTTCAACTTATTTAATAATTGAATTAGCTAGGTATAGCATGTCCTATTTCATCGTTTCAAGAACTGCTCGATATGTTTAAAATTCAATGAACTTGCATAAGATGCTTAACTCATTTAACCCATTTAATTTGATGTGACCTATTTATTAAATAGATCATTCTAATCAAGTCAAATTACTTAATAAAAAGATTAGGTTTAGGTTGGATGTTTGATTTATTTAATAAATGGGTTAAATTTTTATGATGCGTTCATGTTATGATTGTTGCTCCACCAAATTTTTCATGCAAGCATATATTCAGGAAGTCAACTAAGTAGCAGATTTTCTAACCAATCTAAACCTCTTTTAATCTGCCGTGGTGCAGCCACTTTTCCTCTCACCGTTGTCGCCTCCTGCTAGCTAATGCCGGTGGCATTTATTTTGTAGGGCTATAAAGGCTCCCTCTTCAAAGTTAATAGATTTTCGATCCATCTTAAATTTGACTTAGCCTGTCGATCGCCACCTTTACTTGGAAATAAAATAATGCCATATAATCAAATAGATCAAAAGTTTTGGTTCTACTTGGTGGCAATCCATTAGATTAGAATCCCGTTGATTGCGAAGGAATCTCAAAAAGTGAGTATGGTTCACACGGAAGCTAGGGAGAAGGGTGGATCCAAGTGTCAAAAATATATAGAACCACATTCTATGATAGATGTAACTTCTCAGTCCATAAAACATTTTGAAGCGAATCAATAAATTCCAAACGATAACAATCCCTGCTATCTTAACCATTCAAGATTCCCTCGAAATAAAACTCAAACCACAGTGATAGAAACGGAAGACCATAACACACACACATATATAGTTTGGATCAATGCTAGTGATGGAGCCAGTTGACCCCATGAAAAATAAAATTTTTTTGGACGGCTCCAAAGGCCGACACCAACACCGACGGCTTCAAAGGCCGATACCAACACCAACGGCCCCAAAGGCCGACGCCCGACGGCCCCAAAGGCCGACACCAAGACCGACGGCCCCAAAGGCCGACACCAAGACCGACGGCTTCAAAGGCGACACCAAGACCGACGGCTTCAAAGGCCGACACCAAGATCGACGGCCCCAAAGGCCGACACCAAGACCGACGGCCCCAAAGGCCGACGCCCGACGGCCCCAAAGGTCGATACCCGATGGCTCCAAAGGCCGACACCAAGACCGACAGCCCCAAAGGTCGATGCCCGACGGCTCCAAAGGCCGACACCAAGACCGGCGGCCCCGCACTTCCCAGCCGGCCACGGCGTGTCCAAGCTAGCCGGCCCCGGCACCTCCCAGCCGGCCCCAGCGTGTCCAAGCCGAGTCTGCCCCGGCATCCTCCAAGCCGGCCCCGGAACCTCCCAGCAGGCCCCGGTGTGTCAAGCTAGCCTGCCCCAGCACCTCCCGGGGCCCCGACATCCTCCTAGCCGGCCCTCTACGTCTCCAAGCTAGGCGGCCCCGGCACTTCCCAGCCAGCCCCGGCGTGCCTAAGTTAGGC
>UESW01004264.1:751853-800604 GCA_900491605.1 Calamus simplicifolius
GACACAATATATGCATCGCTAATCACTCGCTATTTTTATTATTATTATGGATTAGCGACGCAACAATGCGTCGCTAATCCATCGCTACTTAGCTTTTTTATTATTTTATGCAAAACTTAGCGACGCAACTAATTAAGTCGCTAATGAGTCGCTAACTTGGCGCCAATGTCCGGCAGAAAAATAATTTTTTTTCTAGGAAATTACATCGCTAATGCATCGCATGATTTTTTAAATATTTTTAACTAATAAAATTTATATTTTTTGAAATAATTGCAATGCAAATATTGCATCACAGTGTTTTTTAAAATTTTTATTACATTTATTTTTCTCAAAAAACATTGCGACGCAATACATGCGTCGTAATATTAAAAATTATTTTCTTCAAAAAAATTATTTTTATTTTCTAGGAAACTATGTCATTAATGCATTGCAATATTTTTTTAATAATTATAACTGATAAAAATTATATTTTCTGAAAATAATTGTGATGCATATATTGCATCGCAATATTTTTTAATTTTTTTATTACATTTATTTTTCTTAAAAATATTGCGACGTAATAAATGCATCGCATATTAAAAATTATTTTCTCTGAAAAAATTATTTTTATTTTCTAAGAAACTACGTCGCAAATGCGTCGCAATATTTTTTAATATTTATAACTGATAAAAATTATATTTTCTGAAAATAATTGTGAGGCATATATTGCGTCGCAATGTTTTTTTTAAATTTTTTTATTACATTTATTTTTCTTAAAAATATTGCGACGCAATAAATGCATTTCAATATTAAAAATTATTTTCTCTAGGAAAAATATTTTTATTTTCTAGAAAATTGCATCGCAAACGCGTCGCAATATTTTTAAATATTTATAACTCATAAAATTTATATTTTCTGAAATAATTGCGACGCAAATAATGTGTCACAATATTTTTTTAAAATTTTTTAATTACATTTATTTTTCTAAAAAACATTGCAATGCAAAAATGCATCGTAATATTAAAAATTATATTCTCCAGAAAAATTATTTTTTAGGAACTGCGTCGCTAATGCTTCGCAATATTTTTTTAATAAGTATAACTAATAAAAATTATATTTTCTGAAAATAATTGCGATGCACATATTGCGTCGCAATGTTTTTTTAAATTTTTTAATTACTATTATTTTTTTTAAAAAACATTGCGATGCAATAAATGCATCGCAATATTAAAAATTATTTTATCTGAAAAAAATATTTTTATTTTTAGGAAATTGCATCGACCGATCGGACCGATCTCCAATGATCCTATGGTTGCGATCGATCCAAGCCCTGATCCCGATCGGCCACGACCGATCCCGGACCGTGGTGATCAGTCCGAGATCGGCGACGATCCAACGGTTGCGATCGATCCAAGCCCTGATCGATCCCGGTCAGTGATGAACGATCTTGGACCGTCGCGATCGATCCGATCAGCGATGATCCGACTGTTGAGATCATTCCAAGCCGTGATCCTGATCGGCCTCGACCGATCCCGGACCGTTGCAATCGGTCTGAGATCACCGATGATCATATGGTTGCGATAGATCCAAGCCGTGATCCCGATCAGCCACGATCGATCTTGGACCTTGGCGATTGGTCTGATCGCCGATGATCCAACGGTTGCGATCGATCCAAGCCGTGATCCCGATCGGCCATGACCGATCTCGGACCGTGGCGATTGGCGATGATCCGACTGTTGTGATCGATCCAAGCCCTGATCCCGATCGACCACGACTTATCTCAGACCGTGGCGATCAGTACGATCACCGACGATCCAACGGTTGTGATCGATCCAAGCTGTGATCCCGATCGACCACCACCGATCTCGGATTGTGGCGATCGATCCAATTGGCGATGATCCGACGGTTGCGATCGATCCAAGCCATGATCCCGATCGTCCACGACCGATCTCGGACCGTGGCGATCAGTCCGATCGGTGACGATCCGATGGTTGCCATCGATTCAAGCCGTGATCCTGATCTTCCACGACCGATCTCGGACCGTGGCGATCGGACCGATCAACGACGATCCGATGGTTGCCATTGATCCAAGCCGTGATCCCGATCGGCCATGATCGATCTTGGAGCTTTGTGATCGGTTCGAGATCGCCGACGATCCGACGGTTGCGATCGATCCAAGCCCTGATCTATCCCAATCGGCCATGACCGATCTTGGACCGCGGTGATCGGTCCGATCGGTGACGATCCGATGGTTGCAATCGATCCAAGCCCTGATTCCGATCGACCACGACTGATCCCGAACCATGACGATCGGTCCGAGATCGCTGACGATCCGACGGTTGCGATCGATCCAAGCCCTGATTGATCCCGGTCGGTGATGAACAATTTCGGACCGTCGCGATCGATCCAATCGACAACGATCTGACGATTGTGATCGATCCAAGCCGTGATCCCAATGGGCCACGACCGATCCTGGCCTATTCCAATCGGTGCAAGATTGCCAACGATCCAACGGTTGCGATCGATCTAAGTCCTGATCCCGATCGGCCACTACCGATCTCGGACCGTGGCGATCGGTCCGATCGCGACGATCTGAGGTTGCGATCGATCCAAGCCGTGATCCGATCGGCCACGACCGATCTCGGACCGTGGCGATCGGCGATGATCCGACGATTGCGATCCATCCAAGCCCTGATCCGATCAGCCAGACCGATCTCAGACCGTGGCGATCGGTCCAATCGCCGATGGTCCGATGGTTGCGATCGATCCAAGCCGTGATCCCGATCAGCCATGACCAATCTCGAACCGTGACAATCGGTCCAATCGGCGACGATCCGACGGTTGCGATCGATCCAAGCTGTGATCCCGATCGTCCACGACCGATCTCGGACCGTGGCGATCGGACCAATCGATGATGATCCGACGGTTGCCATCGATCCAAGCCGTGATCCCGATCTTCCACGACCGATCTTGGACCGTGGCGATCGGACCGATCGGTGACGATCCGACGGTTGCCATCGATCCAAGCCATGATCCCGATCAGCCAGGACCGATCCCGGACCTTTGCGATCGGTCCGAGATCGCCGACGATCCGATGGTTGCGATTGATCCAAGCCCTGATCTATCCTGATCGGCCACGACCGATCTCGGACCACGGCGATCGGTCCGATCGGCGATGATCTGACGGTTGTGATCGATCCTAGCCGCTATCCCGATCGGCCACGACCAATCTCGGACCGTGGCGATCGGTCCGATCGCCAACGATCTGATGGTTGCGATCGATATTCAAGCCCTGATCCATCCCGATCGACCACGACCGATCTCGGACCGTTGCGATCGGTACGATCGGCGACGATCCGACGGTTGCGATCGATCGAAGTAAGGTTTTTGGGATTGGATGACGCACCAAAAAAAAAAAGAAAGAAAAAAGAAAAAATGGGTCCAGTTCTTAAATGGGTCAGGTTTGAGTTTATCCCCCCCAAATATTTTTTAAAGATTATAAAAATTACCAATTAGGTGAATTAATAGATTTGAACTTAACCTTGAAAAAACACTTCTTACTAATATATAATTTTATTATATTTATATTATATATAAAGATATAATTTATTTTTTTTATTTTATGAAAATATTTTAATTTTGGGTTGTATAATTAGTTTAATCTGACTTGATTTGCATAATCAATTCATAAAAGGTTCGATTATGAGCTGAGGTTTAACTTTCTTTTTTGAAAAAATCATTTTAAAATTGGCTTCAATTTTTGAGTTTTAAAATTGGATAAAGGTCTGATAATGAATCTGGGGCTATTCTTACACCCAATGTTCAACCATTTAATGGTCAAGCTGGTTGGAGGTTGCATCTTCAATAGCTCCTTGGTAATTTTAGCTGCAAAATTTGGATTTTAGATAGTCTAAACCTATTAGGGGATCAAATCAATGATAATTAAATTATAAGTGCTTCCACATTGGAGGAAATTAGATTTCATGTTAAATTTGCATCATTAGCATAATGCATTTTAAATGATTGATTACATCCTATTTGGTGCCCCATAATGTGGGAACCTTATCATTGGTGTTTATTTAGTTTGCATTAGAGTCTAGTGGACGTAACGTGCATGGTTCAAGACAAAGAAATGTAGATAGCTTGACACCCCACATGATAATCATAAAGAGAATTTGTTTTATGGTATTAGACAAGAAAAACTAAAATTGTTGGATTTTAAACAACTTTAAAGCTTATAATTTTATGTCTGTTCTATTGTCGCTATGGATAAAAAGTAATTATCATAATGTATTGAATAGTCCTCTTATTAAAACATTGAATCCCTTTCAATACCTTATTTCATATGATAACTAATAAGAAAAGTAATATTTGTCCTTTTCAATTCCATATACACGGCTTCTATATCATGTTACAAGGATTTGTATCTATTAGAAGAAGTTCCACATAATGCGTGAATAAGAAATAATGGACATACATTATTTACCAACACTTCAAAGCGCTCCCTCTTGAGTTGGCATTTGCAATGGAATGGCCATGCATTATATACTTCTCTAGACATGACTAAGAGATCATCAATTTAAGTGTAATAGTCATATTGATTTAGAGGTGTTTAGTTGGCTAATGCTCTTAAATTAATATGAGAGATTTAGACTGAACTCCATCAATATAATGCATTACCTCAGTTAATTTTTGATGAATATATATCTTCTTACAAACAAATGAATTCAATTTCAATATACTCATGTGAGATCTATACTCAACTAGACTTTGCAAGATTAAGATTCCATCTTTTAACTTTACTTAAAAGCTGAAGCTACATTGTATGTCATATTTGTTAAGACTACTACATTCACCTTCACTTTTCTTCTTCTAATGTTGCATGAGATCGCTGATGGGGCATCTCATAAAAGTAGCCAGCATTGTAGTCTGCCAAACCCTACTATTGATAAAATAAGTGATGGCAAATATAAAATGTGGAAGCAAAATAGTGAAATAAAATATATGAATAACTCAAGGATCTTATAGGAGTTTTAGCACTATAATTCATGAATAAAGTTCTTTCTCCAAAGCTCAATCCTTCGTTAGAGTTAACACTAGTAATTTATGAAAATTGTTTAGATACTCTTTAAAGCTAACATTGTATTATCTGAAACTATAGAACCAAAACCATAGCTTTGCGTAAAATTAGAATGACATAAAATGACTCATAAAGAAAACCAAAATATACGTTGATTAATAAAAAACCTAACATATTCTTTTCTTGCTAGACCTTTGGCTTAATAGAGTTTTGGTTGAAGAATTTCAAAACACACCAAAATCTTTACTTGAACTCAATGGGCATTATATAACCAATCTAAGATACTCTGAAATTCCATAATTTTGTACCATAAATTTTTGTTTAGCCTCACAAAATGTCAAAGTAATTTAAAAAATACTATAAACTCAATTGCTTGTGTAAAAGAGAAGAGTTAGATAGCTACAAGTGTATGGCTTCTTAAATATTTAAGAAAAATCATACATTACTCAATTGTGATAAAAATAAAAATAGTAAAAAATAGTATTTCAAACTTAACGATATTTCTAAACTGACAAAAAACCTCTCTTAATTAAGGAAAAAATACTTTAAATTTAAACTTAGATCATATTAGCTATGAAATGATAAAAACATAATAATCAACAAGTTTGTTGGGAATTTGTTCTAAACTGCAAAAAGTTAGAAAGATGTATAGGATGTAATATAAATAATTTGATCTTTAAATACTTCATCTTCTAGCAATGGCAAGGTATTTTTTTTTCAAACTAATGTGTATAGAATTTGAAGTTGTCATCATTATAATAATAATCTTTTGATGACAAGATAGTCATTACTTGGAATTTAATGACCAAACTTAATCATCAGCTCACACCTTTGTTTCAATTTGCTTTTAAGATGGATGTTAAGCTGGCATCATTCTAATGCAAGTATTAGAGAATTTTAAGTTGACCATTAAATGTATTGGATAGTACTAGGGTTGTCGATGGGCTCCTTTAAGCCTAAGCTTGACCAAGTTTGGACTTTAGCTCTCAAGAACAACCTTAACTAGGCCCAAATCAAACCTTAAGCTCAAGCTTATACTAGTTGTGGCCTACGGCTAATATACTGAGCCAAGATAAGCCGAGTCAAACCTCAAAATATAAAGTAAAATCATGATTTTGAGTAATATAGCTAAGCTCGAGCATACTTGAGTCAATCCGACCTAGCCCAATGACAACCCTAAAATCCTTCTGTTGGATGAACTTATATTGAAAACCTATTGTGCGCCACATTATATTGATATTAGCAATGTACACATATAAATATCAAACATGTGTTTCTCATTAATTTAGTTTTCATCCATTACCCATGGCTTTTGTGGCCATAAAAAATGTAGGATCACTCCAAACTTTGATGTTGCACAACGTGTATTCTTTTTGCTTACAAAAGAAACATATTGTGACATTTATAAAACAAAGTTGGCTATTCATTTATTATAATCACTATTGGCCCAGATGGTAATTCAAGAGGAGAGGGGGGGGTGAATTGGGTTCTTTAAAAAATTTAACAATTAAAACTTAAAACCAATTTCACAAGGATTAAGTGCACAAGTGAAGTGATGCAGTAAGTAATGAACACAATGTAAATGAGAGAGAGAGACAAAAGCACGACAAACACACAAAGATTTATAGTGGTTCGGTGTATCCTATACCTATGTCCACTCCCAAGCAACTCTTTGGTCCACACTATAATTCCCTGATTACAGTAAGTTGTTTTACAAGCTCACAACTCTAACTTGTTGTTTACACGGGGTCACAACGAACCCAGCCGTTTTTCATAGATTCACCAGCATAAAACCTTAACCCAAGCTAAACTTAACTTGTCCCCAAGGTAAACTACCTCAACTAACTCAATCCCCTGATTGAATTAGACAACAATAAATCAATTTAATGTTTACAACAATGTAAAGCTCCTTAAACTGAGCAAATATGCAATGTAAATAAACAAGGGTAAGAAAAGCCTGATTGAAGTGATTTTGAATTGAGCTTTTCTTCTTTTCCTCTTCTCTTTTGAATGGTTGAATCAAGCTTCAGCTCTGATTCTTGACAGAAATTTGATGAAGAGAATGTTGAGGAACTAGGGCTTTTGCTCTTCTTCTTTTCTCCTTTGAAAATCCATCGATTTTGATCTTTTAGGGCTTGGGATTTCTTTTGAAACTCTCTTCAGATGAAAGGCTTGGACTTAGAGATTTTCTTTGAAATTTCTCTCTTTTTCACTGGGTATTTTCCTTCAATTTTTTCATCATTTTTCTCTCTTTTTGTTCTGCTTTTTTCAAACGGATGAGCTCCCTTTTATAAATATTCTTAATCCAAGATTAGGTGAGAAATAGCCGTTACAAAGTACTTGGATGAGTTCTCCATGCAAGAAAATAGATCCATTGAATAGTAGGTAAGAAAATATATCCGTTGGAGCTGATTTGTCACTTTTGAAAATCGTCCTCTGATAGTTGGAGTCGGCTCTAACTTTCCATGTGTCGGCTCCAAATCGGGTTTCCAAAAATAGCAAAAAACAATCCGTCGTGGAGTCGGTTCTGACTTTACAAAGTGTCGACTCACCGCTGTCTGGAGTCGGATTTCGATTCTGAGGTGTTGGCTCCAAGAATTGCTCCGAAAAATATAGTCTCTGTAACTCAGGTTAGAGTCGGCTCCAAAAACTCATGTGTCGGCTCCGAACCATGCTAAAAATCCTGAACTGTTTCGATACGCTCTGGAGTCGGCTCGAGACTGTTAGGGTATCGGCTTTAACTTCTAAATTTTGTTATATTCCATTAAAATTCAATTCAAAACTGATTTCTACATACCTTTTGGATAATTAATCGATCTTAATTCCTGAAACACTTATCAAATTTATCAGAAACACCAATATACTCATGGCTTTTGTTAATCATCAAAATCAATTAATTGGACAAATAATTTCTCAATAATTTCTCCAACAATCTCTCCCTTTTGATGATGACAAAAACATTGAGTATATGCATAATCAATTAATGCATAATTGTCAAAACATTCTAAATTAAGGTTAAGCTCCCCCTTAATGAGATAGCTCCCCCTATGTTAATGCATATATTAAGTCTATTGAAACTTTATTCCTTTTGACATTAATTTCTTTCAACATGCATATTATTAAGTCCTATTCTTCCTCATTCTTTTAATTGCTTATCATGTATATACATATATCATTTTTCCATCACTTTTATGCATATTCAAATATCATCTTCTCCCCATGCAATTCACTTTTATGCATATACAAATATCATCTTCTCTCCCCCTTTTTTGTAATCAACAAAAAGTTTAGAAGGTGCATTAAGGCTTAAATTAACATCAATTGTAGGAATTAAGTAATTCAACATCAAAGTTCAAAACAAAGTTCAAGACAATTGTCAAAATTCAAGTATCATATTCATTGAATACTGAAATATTACATCAAAATGTTCATAACATCATTCAACAAAGTATCAAAATGTTTACTTCAAAATATTTCATTACTTCATTCATGTAAACATTCTATTACATTAAAAACAAGCTAAATATCAAATCAAATTACATCATAAAGCAAGCTAAACATTAAAATCAAAATATAAGAAGTCTCTTAAGTTCTTCTAGGATCTTTCCCATGCCACTCTCTTGTATCTTTATAAAATCATTTAACTTTATCTCAACTAAAGCAGATGCAATTGAGATTTTCTCCTGTAGCTTTGCATTACACTTTGAATAAGTCTCAGAGTCTCCTCCAATATCCTTGATTTTCTCAAAAATGTGCATAAGATCTATCTTCAATGCTTCAGATGAGTTTCCAAAGGATGACTCAATCTTGTTGACTTTTTCTTTCAAAGAGTAATAGAGCTCTCTTAAGCTTAAAAGTCTACTATCCAATTCAATTTTCATTTTCTCTTCATGATCTGTAAAAAGCTCTTTTAGCTACTCCAGCTGAGCACTAGAAAATCCATAAGTAGGAGCAAAAACAGGTGCAGATACAGGTGGTGGTGGTGATGGTCTACTAGGCTCAGGTGAAGGATGCCTCATAGATGGTCCAGCCTCTGATGGTGCAGCAGCTCCAATATCAGCTGCCCTATCATCTAGGTGTCCCTTCCTTTCCATCTGCCATTCACCTTCATGAACCCCATACGGTGCACAGTAGCAATGCTATAATAATCAGTATGTCTTAAGTTCTTCATTGGCTCACTGTCAGAAATAACTATACCTTGGTTCTGAAATGCTATAGTCAAAATCATGCCATAAGGCAAAGTTGATCTCTTCTTGTTGCCAGCCTCAGCCATATACCATATCATCATATCGGCAAGATTAATTGGCTGACCTGTTAGAACACAGCCCATAATAACAATGTCTCACTCCGAGACATACTCAAAATGATCAGTCTTTGGAAATAGTATCCTACCACAGATGTTATGTAATAATCTGAGCTCTAGGAGCAACTGGTTTGCCCTAACCTCTTTAAATTATGTGACTTCCCTTCCAAGCATTCTAGATAATGCTCCAGGTCTCTCACTATGGGAATTAGCTATTAATCCAATAACAGGAATCTCTAAAAGGTTTCCCAATATCTCAGAAGTTAAGTGAATCATTTTTCCTCTAACAAAACTTATGATTCCACCATCTCCTCTAAAAACATTATGATAAAACTCTTTAACTAAAGTGGGGTAAATAGGTACATCAAGAGAACAAACCTTCTCCCATCCTAACTCCTTTATCTTCCGCCCAATAAAAAAACCCTAGGCCTCAAAGAAGTGAAAATCAAAATTTCTACCCATGGTGATCACACGGCCAGCTAGGGTGTCTACTGAGGCAAGAAGGACTGGGAATCGTGCTCGGTGTGGATGTAGACAAAGAGGATGAAGAACTTGTAGAGGGCTGCCGCGCCGGATGCCTCATGGTTCTTTTTCCCGTCATCACATGAGCCCCAAACACCGATCCTCTACGTTTAGGTGCCATTGGATACTAGTGGATGAAGGATTTGAGAAATTTTGGGTTTTGGGATGAGTGAGGAAGAGTTTGGAAGAGATTGGAGTCGATTAGAATGGGAAAGGTATTGACTCTACCCTAATAAAGTCAACCTGAGACCACTTGGAGTCGACTCCCGCAAAGCGAGGTGTGACTCCAGGTTGCTAACATAGTCAGCGCCTGAAATGGAGTTGACTCTGGAAAAGCAGGTGTCGGCTCCAAAATTTAGATAAAACTGGAGTCGACTCCGATAACAAGGTGTCGGCTCCAAGACAGTTTCAGTAAAAAAAGTTTCAAAGAATCTGAAACTTGTCCGAAATGTCGTCAAATTTTGGATAAATCAACTTTGAAATGTGATGAATCAAGGGGTTCAAATATCTAGATAAATTTTCCTTAAAAATCATAAGAAAATTAAAAGAAAATGATTGAATTGTAGATAATCATTCCTAAGAGATTTAAAATTTATTCCAATGGATCACAGACTCCTAATTCTCCTCTAAGATAACAAAATCTCTCTTCACTTGGGGGTTTTGTAAAAATGTGAGTTAATTGTTCATCAGTACTAACATAATCAAGACAAATGTCACTATTAGCTACATGTTCTCTAATAAAATGATATATAATTTCAATGTGTTTAGTTCTTGAGTGTTTATAGGATTTTTAGTTAAGTTTATTGCACTAGTGTTATCACATCTAATTGGTTTTATTAAGTGTTATACCATAATCTTCAAGTTGTCGCTTAATCCAAAGGATTTGAGCATAGCAACTTCCAGCTGCAATATATTTAGCTTCAGCAGTTGATAATGTAATCGAATTTTACTTTTTGCTAAACCAAGAGATTAAGTTACCTCCTAAAAATTGGCATGCACCACTTGTACTTTTTCTATCCAATTTATAACTAGCATAATCAGAATCAGAATATGCAATCAAATTTAATGTTGAGTCTCTAGAATACCATAATCCTACATTTTTAGTTTCATTTAGATATCTAAGTATTTTTTTTACTGCAATTAAGTGAGATTCTTTAGGTTCAGATTGATATCGTGCACATAAACATACTGCAAACATAATATCAGGTCTACTTGCTGTTAAGTAAAATAGAGATCTGATCATACCTCTATATATTTTTGATCAACAGGCTTACCATCTTCATCTTTATCTAGTTTGCATGAAGGACTCAAAGGTGTATCGAGAGGTTTGACTTGTTTCATACCAAACATCTTGAGAAATTTTTTTTTTTTTTTGCGTACTTTGTTTGGTTGATAAATTCCTCTCTTTCTTACTTGATTTGTAGTCCTAGGAAGAAGTTGAGTTTTCCCATCATGCTCATCTCAAATTCACCCTGCATTAACTTTGTAAATTCTTGACACAAAAGATTGTTAGTAGCACCGAATACAATATCATCTACATATATTTGTACTACCAATAAGTCTTTATCTTTTCTTTTTAAAAATAGGTATTTTATCAATATTTTCTCTAAAAAAATTATTTTCAATTAGAAATTTGCTTAATCTATCATACCAAGCTTTAGGTGCTTGTTTTAAACCATAAAGTGCTTTGTGTAATTTAAAAACATGATTTGGAAATTCATGATCTTCAAAACCTGATGGTTGTTCTACAAAAACTTTCTCATTTATAAAACCATTTAAAAATGCACTTGTAACATCCATTTGAAATAAATTAATGTTCATATGACATGCAAATGCAAGTAATAGTCTAATTGTTTCTAATCTAGCAGCAGACGCAAAAGTTTCATCAAAATCAATTCCTTCTTCTTGATTATATCCTTTTGCAACTAATCTAGTTTTATTTCTAATTACTATGCCATTTTCATCTAATTTATTTCTAATACCCATTTAGATCTATAACAGAATGACCTTTGGGTCTATCGACTAAGGACCATATTATTCCTAGTAAATTTATTTAATTCTTCTTGCATAGCTAACATCCAATTACTATCTTTTTCAGCTTCTTCAATAGATTTGGAATCTACATGAGACACAAATGCAAGATGATTATTGATGTTCCTCATTGATGATCTAGTTCTTACTCCTTGAGATGGATCACCTATGATTAAATCCTTAGGATGACCATAAGCATATCATCAATCTCTAGGTGGATCTACATCATTACGAGTAGTCTCAATAACATCATCTTTAGGTGAGTCATCATCTTTAGCTTCTGATTCATGGTATGAAGATACATCTATATTTAATTTTTTATATCTTTCAAGCAAATTTGTATCTTCCTCATCATTAATCCTTTCAGATCTTGATGCTAAAGACTCATCAAATACTACATGAATTGATTCTTATACAATTAAATACTTTTTGTTAAATACTCTATAGGCTTTACTAGATGTGAATATCCTAAGACTATACCTTCATCAGATTTTGCGTCAAACTTTCCAAGATTGTCCTTACCATTATTATGAATAAAACATCAACAACTAAATGCATGAAAATAAATAATGTTAGGTTTCCTATTATGCCATAATTCATAGGGAGTTTTCTTAAGAATTGGCCTAATTAAAGCTCTATTTAGAATGTAACATGCTGTGTTTATAGCTTTCGCCTAGAAGTATTTGGGAGTTGGCTTTCACATAGCATGGTATGGGCCATATCTTCTAATGTTCTATTTTTTCTTTCTACAACTCTATTTTGTTGTGGTGTTCTAGGTGCAGAGAAATTATGATGAATATCATTTTCAATACAAAAATTTTCAAATAAATAATTTTTAAATTCTGTTTCATGATCACTTCTAAGAGACACTATGGTAGTATTTTTCTCATTTGTGACTTTCTTGAAGAATTTCAGAAATATCAAGAAATCTTTGTGAGCTAAAAACAATACCCAAGTGTATCTAGAATAATCATCTACTATCACAAGACCATATTTCTTTCCTCCTAGACTAGTGGTTCTAGTAGGTCCAAAAAGGTCCATATGTAGTAGTTTAAGTAGCCTAGTAGTTGAAATAATATTTTTAGATTTGAAAGAATTTCTAGTTTGTTTTCCAAATTGACATGCATCACAAATTCTATTGTTTTGAAAATCTAACTTTGGAAGTCCTTTAACTAAATCCAATCTAATTAATTTTGAAATTAAGTGTGTGCTTGCATGACTTAATCTACAATGCCATAGACATCCAATCTCATTTACTTTAGCATTATCAGCAATTAAACAATGGTTACTTATAGACAAATTATCTAAATCAATTAAGTATACATTGTCATTTCTATTTCCAACAAATATAATGCTATTGTCAATGGGATTAGAAACAGTGCAAATAGAAGCTTCAAAGGAATCTTTGAAACCTTTATCACATAATTGGCTAATGCTAATTAAATTATGCTTTAAACCAACAACATATAAAACATTTTCTATAAAAGTGGATGGAGTTATTTGAATTTTACCAAATCCCATAATTTGGCCTTTGCCATTATCTCCAAAAGTAACAACTCATCCTCTTTTATCTTCAAGGGTGATGAATTACTCCTTGTCACCCGTCATGTGTCTTGAGCAGCCACTATCAAGATATCACTTTTGTTTTGATCCTTTGGCCGCAAGATACTCCTGCAAGATAATCAAATCTTTTGTTTAGGTACCCAAGCTTTTTGGGTCCTTCATGGTTAGTAGCAATAAATATTGTTCCTTTTGGAACCCATATTTTCTTTCCTTTAATCATTGAGTTCTTATTCGTTTTTCTAAAATCGCATTCATAAGATTTATGTCCTTTTTTATTGTAATGATAACATAAATATCATTTTTACTTGGTTTCTTAATAAAGTAATTATTTACATATTTTTGTTTCATGTGAGGTCTATATCCTAATCCAGCTTTATCAAATACAGCTCTTTGATTACTTAAGAGCAAATTTAGTTTTTCTGAGCTATATGTAAATTTATCAACAATATTCTTATATTTATTAATTTCTTTCTTCAAATTAATATTTTCATTAGAAATTGATTCCTTTTCTTTTAAAATATTTTATTTTTAGATTTTAGATTTTTAACCTCAAGAATTAGTTCATTTTTCTCTTTGAGAAGATTTAGGTTTTCAGTTTTCAAAGATTTATTTTTCATTCTTAAAACCTTAAAATCACTAACTAACTCATTGAAAGCATCATATAATTCATTAAATTTAAAGTCATCATTAGGGGTTTCAGAATTTACCTCATTTTCATCGTTTGCCATGAAGCATATGTTTGCAACTTCTTTTTATCTTCTTCGGATGAAGATTCTTCACTATCACTCTATGTTGTAATATAGGCCTTCTTCTTTTTCTTGTAACCCTTCTTTAGTTGAGGACATTCATATCAAAAATGCCCTGGCTTCTTACATTCATAACATGTCAAGGGTTCTTTTTCTTTATCCTTATCCCTTTCTTTTTCTTTTTCTCCTTCCATTTTGATTCCAGATTTTCTTTTGTGGAAGGGTCTCCTTCTTTGCATAAACTTTCTAAATTTCTTTGCAAGGAGAGCTGTTTCATCATCATCTTCTTCTTGCTGCTGCTCTTATCATGTTCTGTAGCCTTGAGTGCTGTAGTTCTTTTCTTCTTGACTTCTTCCTCTTGATGTTGTTTCATTATCAATTCATGAGTCATCAAGGATCCAAGTAGCTCCTCCAAAGGTAGAACATTCAAGTCTTTGGCTTCTTGGATTGCAGTTACTTTAGCTTCCATGTTCTTGGTAGAGATCTAAGAATTTTGCGCACCAATTCATAATTAGAATAAGTTTTACCAAGACTTTTTAAACCATTAACAATATCAGTGAATCTAGTGTACATGCATGTGATTGATTCAGTTTGTTCCATGCTAAACAATTCATATTTGTGCACTAGAATGTTAATCTTGGATTCTTTTACTTGGTTAGTACCCTCATGGGTAACTTCTAATCTATCCCAAATTTCTTTGGCTGAAATGCAAGTAAAAATTCTGTTGAATTCATTTGCATCCAAATAACAATATAAAACATTCATGACTTTGGCATTAAGCTGAGCCATTTTCCTATCATTATCATTCCAATCCCTTTCGGGCTTAGGAATGATTGAACCATCTATAATGTGTGGGTATGCTAGGTCCATTAATAATGACACTCCATAATTCATAATCTAAAGCTTGAATGAAAATCCTCATTCTTACTTTTCAATATGAATAATTAGAGCCATTAAACAAAGGTAGCCTATTAGTGGATTGACCTTCAGCAAAGGATGATCCAGCTTGAGTTGCCATTTGGATCTTTAACTCTTGATCGTTAGATCAAATAGAAATGAGCACAAGCTCTTATACCAATTGTTGGCTCAGATAGCAACCTAAGAGGGAGGGGGGGTGAATTGGGTTATTTAAAAAATTTAACAATTAAAACTTAAAACCAATTTCACAAGGATTAAGTGCACAAGTGAAGTGATGCAGTAAGTAATGAACACAATGTAAATGAGAGAGAGAGAGACAAAAGCACGACAAACACACAAAGATTTATAGTGGTTCGGTGTATCCCACACCTACGTCAACTCCCAAGCAACTTTTGGGTCCACACTATAATCCTTGATTACAGTATAGTTGTTTTACAAGCTCACAACTCTAACTTGCTATTTTACACGGGGTCACAACGAACCCAGCTGGTTTTCACAGGTTCACCAGTAAAAAACCTTAACCCAAGCTAAACTTAGCTTGTCCCCAAGGTAAACTACCTCAACTAATTCAATCCCGTGATTGAATTAGACAACAACAAATCAATTTAATGTTTACAATAATGTAAAACTCCTTAAACTGAGCAAATATGCAATGTAAATAAATAAGGGTAAGAAAAGCCTGATTGAAGCGATTTCGAATTGAGCTTTTCTTTTTTTCTTCTCTTTGAATAGTTGAATCAAGCTTCAGCTCTGATTCTTGACAGAAATTTGATGGAGAGAACGTTGAGGAACTAGGGCTTTTGCTCTTCTTCTTTTCTCCTTTGAAAATCTAACGATTTTGATCTTTTAGGGCTTGGGATTTCTCTTGAAACTCTATTCAGATGAAAGGCTTAGACTCAGAGATTTCTTTTGAAATTTCTCTCTTTTTCACTGGGTATTTTCCTTGATTTTTCGTTATTTTTCTCTCTTTTCTGTTCTACTTTTTTTAGACGAACGAGCTCCCTTTTATAAACATTCTTAATCCAAGATTAGGTGAGAAATAGCCATTACAAAGTACTTGGTTGAGTGCTCCATGCAAGAAAATAGATCCGTTGAAGAGTAGGTGAGAAAATATATCCGTTGGAGCTAATTTATCACTTTTGAAAATCATCAGGTTGAAGTCGGCTCCAACTTTCATATGTCGGTTCTAAATTGGGTTCTAAAAATAGCAATACACAATCCGTCGTGGAGTCGGCTCCCAATTTTGAGGTGTCGGCTCCAAGAATTGCTTCGAAAAACATAGTCTCTGTAACTTAGGTTAGAGTCGGCTCCAAAACTTCATGTGTTGGCTCCGAACTATGCCAAAAATCCTAAACTGTTCCGATACACTCTAGAGTCGGCTCGAGACTGTTAGGGTGTCGGCTCTAACTTCTGAACTTTGTTATATTCCATTAAAATTCAATTCAAAACTGATTTATATATACCTTTTGGATAATTAATCGATCTTAATTCCTGAAACACTTATCAAATTTATCAGAAACACCAAGAATATACTCATGGCTTTTGTTAATCATCAAAATCAATTAATTGGGTAAATAATTTCTCAATAATTTCCCAACAATCACCATCATGTATAATGAAACATTGGTCATTATTTATTTATATTCTTTAAGTAATAGGCTATCAATCTTATATTAATATACCATCAATAGCAGAAAGATTATTATATTAATATAAAGGGGATTTTGAATATTAATCTTTATAGATTTCTTAATTCTGTATTAATTCTCACAAACTTCATAATTGCTTATCAATCCTTACAATTTTCTTTATCTTATACATTAGTTCTTGTGACAATTTTTCTTATCCAAACCATGATTAAGAATTTTAGAGATAGAAAATAACTAAAAAGCCCTTGGAGATGGTTGTAATGAAGACATTGAGCAGAGAGCTATTTTAACTATTAGAAAGAGGTTAGAGGGTTGGAGGAATTCTAAAAAGGAGAAGAATGGAAGAGGATTAATTTTAGTAAACTAAGGGAAGATAGTTAAATTCAAACTTTGTAGACATTTGTCATATATTCAAACCATTATATATTCTAGAATATGAACCACGTAAATACACTAGACCATTGACAAATACCATAGCAATATTATATTAGATTTTTTCTACATGCCACTACCAATCAACCAATTTTCAATGCTAAATATCTATTATTATAAATCTCAAGTTCTAATGTATAACAAATAGTTATTTTTTATACAATTTAGTGCACATGGGCCCGTTTCAAGACTATGTCGAGTGGATTCATAATCAAAGATGACAACCTAAAACATTTAGTTAGTATGCAATTTTGTATGCTGAAAATATGACGTACAAATCATATCAATAATAAATATTTTTCCTACTTAGAGAAACTATAAGATTATAAAATTTGCATGCCCTTAAAACAAATTTTATAAATCTATAACACTTATCAAACCGTCATTCTTTTTAATAAAATGGATTATGCATGGGCATAAAATTATAGAAAAAAGATTCAAGTAATGTGACACTAAATTTTTTCATGCAACACTTGCGCTAGTACATAATAGTGATAATCTATACTTGCAAATCTCGAGTTCTAATGATTGATAAATAGTTAGTTAAACAAAAAACATGCATAGTTGCTCTGCATAATATATTCCACCACTAAATATAGGTTATTGAAGCTTTCTTAATAAAGTAATTGATTAATTCACTTTAAAGATGACAATCTAAAAAATATGTTTTGCATGATATATTTCACCATAATCGCTTTAGTTGATTCACTATCAAAGATTATTATATGTAACATATCCTTTATATAGAATTTGTGTGTGTTGAAAATAGGATTTAAGACCATCTTAACAATAAACTTGGAACAACTCATTGTATTTTCATATTTGCATGCTTCTAAAACATATTTTCAGGAATCCACCATCACTTGTTAAACCATAATAATATTTTTTTTACAAAAATAGACTATGTATACGTATTAAATCATAGAGGAAGATTTGAGCAATGACACTAGATTTTTTACTAGGCGCTTCTAATCTACCATTCACATGGTGATGATTTATACTTGCATATCTTAAGTTTCAGTGTATGATAAATAGTTTGTTGTACAAAAAATCTTAGTACACCATGGTACACCCAAGACTCACTTGAGTTGGTTCATTGCCTTAAATATGATAAATTGAAAAATATAATCTGCATCAAATATTTTGACACTAAACATATATCACTACAACAAAAACGACTTTTGCCTACGATTTTCGCACCTACGATTTAAAATCGTAGGCAAAAGATGTCTTTCCCTACGACTTTTTAAACATCGTAGGCAAAAATTCTATAGTCAAAAGGTTAAAACCTTTCCCTACGATTTTCAAAAAATCGTAGGGATCTTTCCCTACGATTTTTTGAAAATCGTAGGGAAAGGCTATATAAATTTTTGGAGGCAAAATCTCACCCGAAAATTTTTCTGAAAAAATCTTTCCCTACGATTTTTAAAAATCGTAGGGAAAGATCCAGAGCCTTTCCCTACGATATTTTGGAAATCGTAGGGAAAGGCTATATAAACTTTTGGAGGCAAAATCTCCCTCCAAAATTTATCTGGAAAAAATCTTTACCTACGATTTTTAACAAATCGTAGGGAAAGGATATGGATCTTTCCCTACGATTTTTTGAAAATCGTAGGTAAAGGATTTTTATTTTTCTAAAAAGTCTTTTCCTACGATTTTCAAAAAAATCGTAGGGAAAGGTCAATAGTCTTTCCCTACGATTATCATATCGTAGGGAAAGGCTCTAGAGCCTCTCATGGAAAGAATGCATACTTTTACCTACGATTTTCATAAAAATCGTAGGTAAAGACTATTAAGCAATGCATACTTTTACCTACGATTTTCATAAAATCGTAGGGAAAGACTCTAGTGCCTTTAATGGAAAGAATGCATACTTTTACCTACGATTTTCACAAAAATCGTAGGTAAAGACAGACAACCTTTCCCTACGAATTTAATAAAAATCGTAGGGAAAACCCTTTTTTAGAAATCCAACCCTTTCCCTATGATTTTCACGAAAATAGTAGGGAAAGGCTATATACCTTTTCTAAAATCAAATTTTATATTTACTATATTTATATTAATTATTATTTACATATATTATTTATAGTAAATATGTATTTATATATAATACATAAAAATAAAATATATATATAATATTTTTATATAACAAAATAATTACTTATTATAATATTGTTGATAAAAGATATTTTTTATGATATTTTTTATGATAAATATAAGAAATAATATAAGAAATAAAAAAGTAATTTTTATTTCTATTTAATTACCAAAAGTAATTTGTAAAGATAAAAAATAGAAAATAAAATCTATTTTTTATAAAATAAAGAAAAAAATGTTGTTAGAAATAAAATGCAGTCAATGCAGTGAACGAAGGGATATCATTCGTGAATTGCTGCTATCGATCTCTAGGACGGTTGATTGAATTTAATTAAATTCAATTCAATGCTGCAGATAAGGTGGCCGGAGCCCATTACCCGAACCTGTTGCGCGCTTTGTGCACCGGAGTCTATTGTACAAAGACTAATCCATGATCTTGATTGTCGATGATAGATCTGACGATTGCGATCCATCCAATCGAAGACGATCCGATGGTTGCGATCGATCAAAGCCATGATCTTGATCGGCGATGATCGATCCGACGATTGCGATCCATCCGATCAGAGACGATCTGACAGTTGCAATCGCTCCAAGCCATGATCTTGATTGGCGATGATAGATCCGACGATTGCGATCCATCCGATCGAAGACGATCCGATAGTTGCGATCGATCCATGCCATGATCTCGATTGGCGATGATCGATCCGATGATTGCGATCCATCCGATCAGAGACGATCTGACAGTTGCAATCGCTCCAAGCCATGATCTTGATTGGCGATGATAGATCTGACGATTGCGATCCATTCGATCGAAGACGATCCGATGGTTGCGATCGATCCATGCCATGATCTTGATTGGCGATGATCGATCCGATGATTGCGATCCATCCGATCAGAGACGATCTGACAGTTGCAATCGATCCAAGCCATGATCTTGATCGGCGATGATAGATCCGACGATTGCGATCCATCCGATCGGAGACTATCTGATGGTTGCGATTGATTCAAGCCATGATCCCGATTGGCGATTATCGATCCGACCGTTGCGATTCATCCGATCGGAGACGATCCGACGGTTGCGATCATAGTAATCACTCCTGCATCATTAATATAATGCTTAATGGGCATGAAAATTACATTTAGAGCCAAATATTATTGAGTTTTAAATATGAATAACAAAAAAAAAAAATATTTTAATACGGATCCTTTCCCTACGATATTTAAAAAATGGTAGGGAAATCCAACCTTTCCCTACGAGTTTTAATAAATCGTAGGGAAATCCAATATTTCCCTACGTTTTTTTAAACTCGTAGGGATTGATTTTTACCTACGATTTTTACTGAAATCGTAGGGAAAAGTTAATTTACCTACGATATTTTTAAAAATCGTAGGTAAAGGTTTTGATATTTATTTAAAATTCAAAAAGTTTTACCATAAATTTTTTTGAAAAATAATTTATTTCCCTACGATTTTTAAAAATCGTAGGGAAAGACTAGTTTAGGAAATTAAATTTTATTTATTTTAATTTTTTTTTTTGGAGGCAAAACTTCCGCCAAAATTTATTTTCTCAAGAGTCCTTTCCCTACGATTTTCATAAAAATCGTAGGGAAAAATAATTTCCGAATGGTTTTTGGAATTATTTTTTAATAAAAATATGAAATTGTTTCCCTACGATTTGTTAATAATCGTAGGGAAAGGAAGGGTTTAAATTAGCTCATCAGATCCCCGATCGATCCATTCCGCTTCCGCTTCTCTGCTCCTGGCCTCCACCCTACGATTTACCCTAAATCCTCCGCCTCGCGTCGTCGCCGGTCGGGTTGCATCATCGTCGCCGGCCGGGTTGCATCATCGTCGTCGGCCGGGTTGCTCGCTCTCGGCCATTCTCGTCACCCCCTCGGAACCCTAGCCCTAGCCCGGTGAAGGGACGAAACCCTTAGCGTAGCGAGAAGGGGCTCTGATTCGATCGCCCATTCCGGAGAGATCTCCGCCCATCCGAGTAAGTCCCGTTGTCTTGCTCTCCAAATCCATCAATTTTCGTACCCCGGATCGCTCGCCTCTGTCTCCGGGCGATCAATCTAGGGCTTCGGTCGGGTGTACTTGCCGGATTCTTTGTTTCGGTTCGTTTTTCTGTTCTGGTTTGCCGTTGCACCCACTATTCTCCTCTCTCTCTCTCTCTCTCTCTTTCTGTGCTTTCTGTTTACTTGCTATCGGTTGCTGCAGTATGTGTGATCTCTGTTTGGTAGAATGGGATTTGATGATGATGTCCACAAATTGATTAGTTGAGAGGAGGTCGATTGAAGTTGGAGAAACTATTGTTGAACATGATATCGAACAAGGTGTCAGTCTATTTTAATATGTTTAATTTGTCCATAAAAAAACATTATTACGAGTAGTTTGGATAAATTTTTGATTATCATAATAAAGAAAAATCATGGTAGATCGGTTAAGCCAAATTAATTTGGTAATAGTATCAATAAGGGCACAGCATTTTGCCTCAATGTTAGAAATTAGAACTAGTAACAATGGCTTATTTCTTACCACCTTAGGAAATAAGAAAATCACAAATTAAGGTAAGCAATAATAACCAGTGGTAGGCCATCAATTAATAGGATCTCCTACTCAATTAGAACTAGAGGATGCACAAAGTTTCAAAAAAGAGTAAGAAGAAAATTAGAGCCCACAAAAGATAATACCTTTGGCATCTCTCAAAATACATAGCTCAATGGTAAAATAAAAAAGTGAGAGGTAGTCGTGAACTGATTAACTAAATAAACAGAAAAAGAATTATCTACATGATAGTGAGATAAATAAGATTACCAACTAATTATAGATAGAGAGTAAGATTAGAAAGAGGTTCATCATCATTGGATTGAACCTTGACATAAATCTCTAATGATGTGTCAACAATCTTACTATTTGATAGAACAATATGAGAAAAAGATTAGTAGTGTATGTAGCCTAAGATTAAAAGAAAGCCAACAAAAGATGATGAAACTTCAATGCCCAAGAAACAGCTTAAGCAGACCAAATCCTTCATTTAAAATTCTTGACTAGGGAAGTGTTTAAAATTCTAAATTTCAGAGAGACCATCACTATATAGTAATAATCATATCATTTACACAAAGAAATAAGATGATAGTATTATAATTAATTTTATAGATAAATAGCGTTGAATTATGAGGGCTAGAAGAAAAACTTAAACTATAGATGGTAGAGCTAAATTTGGCAAATCAGGCACGTGGAGCTTGAGTCTAAAGAGAAATCTTTTCTAAGTTTGTAGATTTTATTTGAAGAATGTTCCAATCTTGATTCTAATGTGATTCTGATACCGTGCCAATATAACAGTAATCTTGATTCTTATATGATTGTAATACCATACCAATATATATGCCAATAATAACAGTAATCTTGATTCTTATATTTTCGCTTGAATTGACTAATCTGAGTTTGTTGAATTTTTGGGGTTTGGTCTTGATAAATTCCTCATTATACACAGACACAAAGTTAGATTTCTGGACTAGAAGACAAATTGTAAAAGGACTTTATCAAGATAGTGTCCATGAGAATGTGCCAAAACCAAGTGAATGAACAGACCATGGGCAAATTTTGGGGACCTGTTAAAAGAAAACATGTCTTATGTTTCATTAAGACAGCCAGAAGTAATTATATTGTGGATAAGAACACTTACCTACATTCACATGTTGCAATGCTTCACTTACCTCCTTGTAAGCGTGTTTTTCTTGTTCATGTTTCTTCTAATTTTGTCTGCCTTGAATTTGAGGAGACATGTAGTCACTGAAAGATTAGTCTATTATTTTTCAAAGGCACCATACTCACAGAATAATGTTACGTGATCTAAGTTTCTTAACCCGACCAGTAAGTCTCTGCATTCTATGAATTGCAATCTATATAATTGGAAACTAATTGTTTTTGACATGACATTTGAAAAATGGAAGATGGTTAATGTGTCTTGCAATTCATTCATTTGGTCTATATAAGAAGAGGTTCACTGTTGTGAAACTATGGTATTATATGCATATTAATGTCCTATTCCTGTCTACAGCATGAAGACTCGAGCCAAATCCTTGCCTCAGACATCTTATGCATGTTGATTTTGACATTTGCAGAAATACGAGGGCTAAAAGTGACCAGTGAAACAGCTTATAGATTTTCATGTTATGTTATTGTAAAACAAGCATGGTATGACAATGAAACATTGTTCAGTGAGTTCCACAACCATAAGCAGAAATTGAGCTGCAAAATAGTAGCATGACATTTGGAAACATCCATCGTATATGAAGTTAATTGTGGACCTCTACATTTTTTTAATTCTGGATAATAGTGGAATTTATAGGGAATCTGCTGTTGATTTATGTGCAATCATTAATCATTTGGGGTAGCAGTGGGTCACATCCATCTTCTTTGAAACTTCCATATTAGAAGTTTCTTTGACATATATTATTACTCAAGTGACAGATACTGGATGCCTCCTTTGCCTTCAAACATGACTATATTAGAAATCTGAAGGCATTCAGAAATGCTTAACCAGTTTATTTATTTATTTATTTATTTATTTATTTTTGGGGGTGGAGGGTGGGGGTAGGGGGTCTTTAGATAGCTGGCATACTATACAGGGTTAGTATGTTAAGTTATCAACTAATTGTAGAGATGCTAACTAAGAAGTCATAGGAGAAAAACGATGGGAACAATCATGAAGCTCACATATTTTGGAGAATCGCTACTTTCAGAGCTTCAGATTACCCACACCTAACAAGATAATGGCTTATTGTCATTTTTTGATGAGGTTGAAGAGTAAAAATGATGGGAACAATCATGAAGGTTGCATATGTTGGAGAATCATTGCTTTCATAGATTCAGATTTGCCTACACCTAACAAGATGATGGCATCTTGTCATTTTTAGATGAGGTTAAAGAGCTTGATTCCAGTTAAGCAACTTGCCCATTCATCCTTGTAGGTGAATTATCTGTGCAACTGGGACATCTCATTAGTGCCATCCTTTTTGTATCATGCCCAACCATCCAACATCTTGACTTCTGATGCATAGTTTGTGTTTATAAGATCGTCTGGTATCCATGCTTTTTTTTGCTTTAGCATCTAATTTCAGTAGTTGAGCCTTGCATGTGTTCTATTGTTTCTTTTTTTGTGGCATTTGATCCATTGATTGTTCCAGATTCTTGGATTACTTATTATTTATGAACTTTGTAAAGCTATGGAGATTTTTGTAATGCTTTTTTTGGTTGATTTAGTTCTTCTGTTAAATAAAGGCATCAGACTGGAATCTAGTTCTTCTGTTAAATTCAAACCCAGTTAAAGAAACCTATTGCAACAGTGCCCATAAATCCAACCATAATTTAGTGGAAAAAGGGTTGTTGGTTATGATTATGATCGTTGCTTATTTTTATATTAACTGTTAGGCATTAAGATGTTTTTGTCTATCTGAGTATCATCTGTATCAGTGAGGTTAGATTATGTCGTCCACAGATAAATGAGATTAAATCATGCTTATGTGACATGTGCTCAAAGGATAAACATCCCTTTCCCTGAGCAGTGAAGTACTTGATGATGCACCTATAGTAGTAGGAATTGTCTACTTAGGATGGCGCATTTGCTTTGGAATCTCCTCAGAAATTCATCTCCGCACCCATTTCTTAAGCGTTTATTATTATTCTTATTATTATTGTTGTTGTTATTTTGTGAAAGCTGCTTCCTCATACATTACAAATTACAGGATCTATCAAGATGACAATTGATAAGAGCTGGACTTCCATAAGTAATCGTTTGTCAAAGGAATATCTTGATGGTGTTAAGATGTTTATTTCAAGGGCAGAGAGGTATGTTAATGAAGACGGTAAAGTGAGATGCCCATGTCGAAAGTGTCTTAATCTTTATTGGTATAAATTGAGGGTCGTTCATAATCACTTGATTGATAAGGGTTTCCAACAATCATATCGAACATGGTATTATCATGGAGAGTCTTTTCAGCCTCAACAACCAGAACATGTGGAAGTCATTGATGATGAAGATGTTGGTGATGAAATGTTAGATGTATTAGCTGATATTATTGGCCCGAGTACATCTGAAACCCCTTGTGAGACATTTAATGATGATCCCGAAGTTTTAAGAACTTCGGGCGTTGATCAATATGATGAGTTGTTTAAAGAGATAGAAACTGAATTGTACCCTGGGTGTACAAATTTCTCTTCCTTGACTTTCCTAGTGAAGCTTCTTCACTTGAAAGTTTTAAATAATTGGAGTAACAAGTCTTTTGATATGCTTTTAAAGCTTCTTAAGGAGGCATTTCCAAATGGGACAAAGTTGGCAGGTTCATATTATGAAGCAAAAAATTTATTACGCAATCTTGGCCTAGGATATGAGGCCATCGATGTATGCAAGTATGATTGTGCTATATTTTGGAAAGAAACTGCGAGTATGCAAAATTGTCCTGTGTGTGGAGAATCTCGTTGGGTCGATATAAATACAAAAGGAAAAAAAGTGTCACATAAAGTCTTGCGGTATTTTCCATTGACTCCTCGATTAAAACGACTTTATAGTTCACGACACACAGCAAAAGATATGAGGTGGCATGAAAGTGAACGTCCTAAGAACGAAGGTGTACTTAGGCATCCCGCAGATGGAGAATCTTGGAAGGATTTTGACAAAAAGTATCCTGATTTTGCACAAGAAACTAGAAATGTTCGTTTGGGTTTGGCAACTGATGGATTTAATCCATATGGGAATATGAGCAACTCATACAGCATGTGGCCAGTTATTATGGTGCCTTATAATTTCCCACCTTGGAGGTGTATGAAAGAAACAAACATGATTATGTCTTTATTAATCCCTGGTCCTAAAGCTCCTGGCAAGGATTTTGATGTTTTTTTGAGGCCTCTTGTAGATGAATTGAAAATGTTATGGGAGGTTGGTGTCGACACTTATGATGCATACACTAAGTCAATGTTTCGTATGCGTGCTGCTATTACATCTTCATCTCATGACTATCCTGCATTTCAATATATATCTGGATGGAGCACCAAAGGATATAAAGCATGTTATACTTGTAACGAAGAAACACCTTCGACAAAAATAAGAAGTAAAATTGCATATGTCGGACATAGGCGTTTTCTTCCCATAAATGAAACTGCTTTGAGAAAGAGTAGACAGTTTAATGGTGAGCCTGATTATCGGGAACCTCCACTGCAATATACTGGTGAAATTATATTAAGACAATTAGAAAAGTTACCAGAGAAGATATCAGGGAAGCATAAGAATTTTGGGGGCAAAAAAGTTGCACGGTCTCCTACCGAGTTGAACTGGAGTAAGAAGAGTATTCTTTATGAATTACCATATTGGTACAATGTGTTATGCAGACACAATTTAGATGTTATGCATATCGAAAAAAATGTGTGTGACAGCTTGTTGGGAACTTTATTGAGCATCGATGGCAAGTCTAAGGATACAACCAAAGCAAGACTTGATCTTGAAGATTTAAACATCAGAAAAGAATTACACATTTTTAAAGATGGGAATCGATGGAAGAAGCCACAAGCAAGTTACACATTGTCATCAGAAGAACGAAAGATATTTGTTAATTTTATTAAGTCAGTGAGATTTCCAGATAATTTTGCAGCAAATTTATCGAAGAATGTGAGTGAGTCTGATGGTAAGATACATGGATTGAAGTCTCATGATTGTCATATCATCATTCAAAGATTATTACTGCTGCGATTCGGCCATTCTTGAACAAGGAGACTCGTGAGGCCCTCTTTGACTTATCTAAGTTCTTTCAACAAATTTGTGCTCGAAAGTTGGTTGTTAAAGACTTAGAGGTTCTTCAACATCAAGTGGTTCTTTTATTATGCAAACTTGAACGAATTTTTCCACCTGCCTTTTTTGACATTATGGTACATTTGATGTTGCATCTGCCAAGAGAAGCATTATTAGGGGGTCCAGTGCATACACGATGGATGTATCCATTTGAAAGAATGATGAAAGTGTACAAGCAGTATGTTCGTAATCGAGCTCGCCCAGAAGGTTCAATAGCGGAGGGTTACATTGTGAATGAAGCTTTAACATTCTGTTCAATGTACTTAAAAGGGATTGAGAGTAAATTTTGTAGACCTGAACGACATCAAGATACAGGGGGGAATGAACCGGCATGTCAATTAAGTGTGTTTCAACGTGTTGGTCGACCATTAGGAAAGAAGAATGTCATAATGCTTGATTCAGAACTTCGTTTAAAGGCAGAGTGGTATGTGCTTAACAATTCTGGCCCTCAAATGCAGAAGTATTTGGAGTAAGTTTTGCCAAACTTCATCTACATTTATTTCTCTTTTCATATTAAACTATATTATCTAATTTTATTGTATTCAATATTTAGTGAGCACATGAACTTATTGCGGGCTAAGGGTGGCACAAACTTAGATCGTAAACAAGAAATTGAATTTCCTCTTTGGTTCAGAGACAAAGTAAGTCATAAGATTATATGAATCTAAACTATTTATTTTTCCAAAATTACTAATTTAGTTTTATTCAATAATGATTGACAGATTGGGAATTTACGATCTATTAGATCATCAGAAGCAACAGATGAATTGTATGCTTTGGCTTCTCGAACACTTGTGAATGCATATTCTTATCCTGGGTATATTGTGAACGGTGTTAAGTTTCTAACAGACGAACGTGATATTCGCCGTAAGACACAAAATAGTGGTGTGTATGTAGAAGGGCCAGATGGAAGCAAATTTTATGGAGTATTAGAAGAAGTAATTGAGTTGTCCTATTTGTTCAATAATAGTGTCATTTTATTCAAGTGCAAATGGTACGATACCAATCCACGAAGAAAAAGAATACAAGAGGACAGTAATTTCACAAGTGTGTTCATTGGAGGACAATGGTATCAAAATGATCCATTTATTTTGGCCTCACAAGCACAACAAGTTTTTTATATTCAAGATTTGATCAAAGGACCGGATTGGAGACTTGTACAAAAAGTTAACCATAGAAACTTATGGGATAATCCACAAGCTGAAGTGAGCAGTAGTACTGCAACTGATACTGAACATATATTGCAAGCGAATAACTCATCAGAGTTTCGTATATGGGTTGAACTTCCACCATTAGATAACAGTACACTCAATCATCATGACGTTCAACCTGAAATTGTTGAAAATATGGAAGATTTTCGTAGGGAGCCCATTTTGGTTCAAGATGATAACTTTATCAATGATGATGAAGATGAAATTGATGAAACATTAGAAGAATATGATGATGACCAATCTGAAAGTTCAAACAAGGAGGACGATTCATTATCTGAAGATTCTACAAGTGATGACATATTTTCTGAGGATGAATCACATTAAAGAACTTATATGTAAGTTCAATTTTGTTTTACATGGCACTGTATTTCATTAAACATGGTGGAAAATAGACTTCTTATGTTTAGGTTTTGATGCTTTGCATTTGGACATTTTGAAGTTTGGTGGTTTACTTGTTGTGTGCTTGATAATTGGTGTATCGAAATTATTTGTTTTGCAGCATTATGTCTACACAAGGTGGAGATGGATCTGATTCACAACCTCCTTATGATCCTCATCGCGATAAGGGGAAAAGGATAGCCTCATCAAATGAAAAATCAAAAAGAGGATTTTCTCGTAGCTTGACATTGGAGAAAGCTATTGAAGATAACAAAAAAAATCCTTTACCTGTGCAGTTTGATATTGCAAATGATAATGATCCTGATCATCGGGAGACCGCCACTTATAAACCTATAGGAAGAAATGGCAAGTTGTTCAATAATCATATGGCCCAGGTAGTTCGACAGGTCATAGATCATTCTGTGTTGTCTTGGAAGAAGGTTTCACCGGTCGAAAAGGAAATTGTGATGAATAGTATGCATGTAAGTAACTTTTTGATTATACCTTTTAGTAAATAAGTTTATTTTTTATGATATTATAATGTTGCATTTATTGTTCGAATTAATTTTTCAATAATGTGCAGGAGAAGTTTGTTTTTGAATCCAGTGATCTCATCAATGATGCGATTGATCAGTCGATGAGCAACAACTGGAGAGATTCTCGTTATCGATGGCATCAACACTTTAAAGAAATTGGTGGCGAAGATGATCCACAAATGGCAAAGACAAAGAGGCCTCATACTTTGTCTAGACAAGATATTTGGGAACGTCTTTGTGACCATTGGGCAACTGAGCAAGCAAAGGTAAGTATCTTTAAAAAATTAATTAAGATTTGTAGTTCAATTTTTGTAGTAATTTTCTTGAATCCCAAATTTATTTAAACTATTTTTAAAATTTTGTTTTTTCAGAAAAAGGGAAAGAGTAATTCTATAAATAGGAAGAAAAGAATGTTTGAAAGTTGCCATGGATCTAGCTCTTTCACTGCACATCGATACAAAATGGTACATAAATATTGATTTTCGACAATTAATATTTTTACATGTAACTTATGTTGTATGTTTCTAATATTACTTTTAAAACAGATGAATACGGTGACAAAAGAATTGCCCAATCCTATTGAGCATTTCAAGGACATGCATTGTAGTCAATCAACTGGGTGGATCAACGACGTTACAAAACAAAGATTTGTATGTTGTTCTTGCTTTTCTATTGCGTAAGATAAGCAGTATTCACCAATGCCCATCTAAAATTGAGCTTTTAGCTTTAATCTTATATTATGATCATTTGATTGTGCAACTTAGTGAAGGCAACTATGGATTTCCCAAATGAACTTCATATGATTTAACTTAGTTCAAAATTAAGCTAGATTTAAGCATAGATAGATATCTTATATATTTGAACTTATTTTTCATGATTTATCAACATTACTGACATAATCTTCTTGAAGAGAAGTTCAATAATTTATTTTTGAATTGATTAATTTTGTAGGAAGATATGCTTCAATGCCGCACATCGTTATCCACCCAGGAAGATGGCTCTAATAGTGGAAATATTAATGAGGGTGACATTGTTGATGACGTTCTTGGCACACGTCCGAGCTATCGCAAAGGTTGGGGATCGATTCCTAGAATGAAGGCAGCAAAGAGACCTCGACAGAAGAATTCTGCCTCTACCTCTAGTCAGGATGCATCACATTGGACTGCAGTTGTTGAAGGTATGCGTGAGCAACTTATGCGTCAGAAACAAGTAATTCAGGGATTACTTGCTGCATTTGCTTCTGCTGGGTTTAATGCTCCTATTCTTCCCTCAATTAATATACAATCAAGTTCAGCATCGGCTACAGGCAACACTACATTGCCTTCACCACATTCATCATCGCCTCCTTCACATATGCATCCGCCTCTACCTCCGCCTCCGCCTCCGCCTTCACAGTAGTATGTTTTGATGTTTATCTTTTGTTGCCATTATATAAAAATTTTGTATATGTAATGGATATTGTATGTAAAGGATCAGGTATCCTTAGTTTCTTTAGTTTAGTTTAGTTGCTGCTGAAACTGCTGAAATTGCTGAAACTTTATCTATCAGGTATTCTCAGCTTCTTTTTGTACTCTAATGACCATCAACATTGGCAATTTAAAGTGTTGTGGAAATAATTAAGTTTTTTGCTATAATTTTTACAGGATAATCTTTCTAGGGGGAATATTGGAGCAGTTAAGGTTCTTAGATGCAACTCCCTGCTTAAGATTTTTTTTAACTGTTATTGCTGGGATGGGATCTGATCTTTTTGGCTCTTATGCTGAGTCTTCCTATGCTGCCTGTTTGTTTGATCACTACACTGTTTGCAACTGACTTCTATGAAATAAAGGCAGTGAAGGAGATTGAGCCTGCACTGAAGAAGCAGCTTATAATCTCAACTTCTCTTATGACCATTGGCATTGCAATTATCAGTTGGATTGCCCTCCCATCTAGCTTCACAATCTTCAATTTTGGCTCCCAGAAGCAAGTGACAAACTGGTAAGTAATATTTATGTTCTTTTGCTTGGAGGTGGTTATTTTTTGATGCTTATCTAATGATGATTTGGAATGTTATCTCCAGGCAGCTGTTCTTCTGTGTTGCAGTTGGTCTATGGGCTGGGCTGGTTATTGGCTTTGTCACCGAGTACTACACAAGCAATGCATACAGGTGAAACTTCTCTTTTTTTATGAGTTGTGACAGATTATTTTTGTATCCAGTGGCTCACTGGTAGTCTGGCAAATCTTCCTCTTTTGTAGTCCGGTCCAAGATGTAGCCGATTCCTGCAGAACTGGAGCTGCCACTAATGTTATTTTTGGTCTTGCTTTGGGATACAAGTCTGTGATAATTCCAATTTTTGCCATTGCTGTCAGCATTTTTGTTAGCTTTAGTCTTGCTGCCATGTATGGTATTGCTGTTGCTGCTCTAGGCATGTTGAGCACCATTGCTACTGGGCTGGCCATTGATGCCTATGGCCCCATCAGTGACAATGCTGGAGGCATTGCTGAGATGGCTGGAATGAGCCACAGGATACGTGAGAGAACTGATGCACTTGATGCCGCAGGCAATACCACTGCTGCCATTGGAAAGGTAAACAAAATCATTTTCTTCTTCCTTGTTGCTAGCAAACATGTGATTGTAGTTCAGTTTTAGAGATATTTTGAGGTAATTGCATATTTGAGAGGTTTGAGCTTGAAGCTATGATGATTCAACTTCGCCTTTGCACATTATATCAGTAATAATGTATTCCTATTTGCACATTATATCAGTAATGAGCCCATCATTTTTTTTTGACTCTATAAACCTTTTAGAGAGATCATTGTTGATTTCTCTTTCCCTCCCTCTCACTCTTATGTGCGCAAACAGGAAGCACCTGAGTTGAACTATAGCTTGCATCTGATCTCTCTCTCTCTCTCTCTCTCTCTCTCTTTAACTGCTTTTACAAACTGTGGAACATATAGATATATGGGAGAATTCAATGGAGAAAAGTCCTTGATGCTGTCTGATATCTGTATAATTTTGATGCAGTCACGCAGGGCATTTCGTGCACTTAAGGGCATCATAAGGCTGCAGGCATTAGTTCGAGGGCACTTGGTAAGGAGACAAGCAGTTGTAACCCTACGCTCTTTGCAGGGAATTGTTAGGTTACAAGCATTGATTCGTGGGCGGCGAGTCAGGCTTTCTGGTATTGGCCTTGAAGTCGATGCAAAATGTCGTCAGGGAAAGGATGTGGTACATATTCTGACCTTGGGACTTTTAAGCTCCAAAAAATTAACTTAGTAGAAGTGTAACTTGTTCTTTATTT
Source organism: Calamus simplicifolius (assembly GCA_900491605.1). Classification (NCBI taxonomy): domain Eukaryota; kingdom Viridiplantae; phylum Streptophyta; class Magnoliopsida; order Arecales; family Arecaceae; genus Calamus; species Calamus simplicifolius. The sequence continues at coordinate 784,426 of UESW01004264.1, forward strand.
TTTTGTTCTTTCTATGAAATGATCCTCCTGGTTGTGGATGTAAATGTTGCACTACTTCTGAAGGAATTTTAGCCTCATAATCTTGATTTACTACATTGTCGGTCAGACTGGTGGGGTTATCACTGATTTGTTATTGTTAGTCCAGTTGCCTTGCTGATGTTGTGTTATGAAAACAAGGTCTCTGATATGGTAGTTCTCTGACAATGAAGTTTTTCTAATTCCATTTTTGCACTCTCTATTGGGGAAGAGTACTGACTTGCCCTGTGAGTATACGGACCCTGCTCTTTATTTTATTTTATTTTTTGGGCTTTCTTTAGTGGAAACTCATGGGGCTTGTCGATTGATCAGATGCACATAAAATGATGAGTTTATCGAAGAAAACTTGTTTAACCAGTATGTCCTTCCCAAAACTATTTGCAGAGATGGGAGGATCTCTTCCATCGTCAAGAAAACAAGCAGTGAAGAGCTTCTATAATCATTACAAGGTAAATTCCTACCGCAAGCTTTTCCCTTGCCATTTATGTTGGTTTCAGAATTTCCCATCATGGTCTTTTATCATTTTCACTTGGTTCATTGCTTAGGATGGGCGCATGATTTGTAGTTTACTCTTGATGATTGGAATTTGCTTGCTATAGGATGGAAAAAAAATTGATCAAGTTTCTCTCACTTTATTGATCATTTTCCAGACTGTCATCAAAATGGAATCAGATTGTTCTAACTGATCCATATTTTTCCTTTTATTCAGGCAGGAAAATTGAGCAAAGACACCTTTATTAAACACCTGAGGTCCATTGTTGGTGACAAGCTATTGGCTTCCACAATCAGAAGAATTCGAGGATACTGAAAATATGAGCCTTGTGGTGTTTTTCAAAATGTGTGGGCATCATCTCGTTGATTTTTGTTGTTGCCTTTTCTGCTACAGAAATTTAATTGTAATGAAATACCAAACTAAAGAAGAACAAACTTTTCTATCACAATATTTCTAGCTATGAGATATTTGTCTGGTGATAGGCCCTTCATGCCTCGATTTTCAGCATAACGTTGTCCTGTTACAGCTATAATAATCTGTTATGGATGGTGGGAAAACAATAGAGCCCAACTTGTAAGAAGCATTATGAACAGTAATATTGAGAACGTCCAAATAAACAGTCTACACCTAGAATTCAAATACAGATGTACTTCGAGAAATGAGCCAATTTTTTAAGATTAATGTGTATAATATTAATCCAAAACTATTAATCTACGATTTTAGGGTTTTTTGTAGGGAAAGAAATTATTAAAATTATTATTAGCCAATTTTTTCCTACGATTTTAAGAAAAATCGTAGGGAAAGAAGTGGATAAAAAAATTCTTGATTTTTTCCCTACGATTTTGAAGTTTTTCGTAGGGAACGAAATCATTAAAAATTTTTATTACCTAACGTTTCCCTACGAGTTTAAGGTAAATCGTAGGGAAAGATGTGTATAAAAAAATATTTTTTCCTATTTTTCCCTACGATTTTAGGGTTTTTCATAGGGAAAATTTTTTAAAAATTATAATTAGCCAATTTTTCCCTACGATTTTAAGACAAATCGTAGGGAAAGGTATTGATAAAAATATATTTTTTGATTTTTCCCTACGATTTTTAAATTTCGTAGGCAATAGTTTTTAAAATTTAAATTTGAATTTCAAATTCTTCTCATTCTTTCCCTACGAATTATGATCTTTACCTACGAAAAAAATCGTAGGGAAAAGGTCTGATCTATGCCTACAATTTTTAAAAGTCGTAGGTAAAGGCTTTCCATACGCACTTTTCCCTACGATTTTTTTATACTTTTGCCTACGACAGAAATCGTAGGGAAAGGCTTTACCTACGATTTTTTTCTCTTTCCCTACGAAAAAAATCTTAGGCAAAAGCTGATTTTTTTGTAGTGATAGATTGGTCGTATATCATTCATGGGCATAATGATTGCCATGATTCAGTGTTGGTAGCCTTCATAAGACTACATTTTTTTATGGTACTATGTTAGAGAACTAAATAAATATTATTAAAATTTAAACAACTTTAATTTAATATTTCCCAAGTGAAAGAATGTTGAAATTTTTTTTTGTCGAGTACCATTAATTGTTAGCTACAAAATTGGCTAAACAAAATTGATCAAATGATAAAAACAGGATGAACCCACTATTGATATATGTCATTGATATGGTTTGGGCCTAAGCGCGCCTCTATTGGATGATGTGTTATATTAGTCCTGAAGCCCAAACTCATGATGGGAGAGTTATGAAAGTTTTATTACACATACATTAAATCCTCTCTTCTCTCATATTTTGTAATCAATTTTTTTTATCGATAATTAATATCATCTGAAGGACTAAGAAGCAAAAGATCTAAGCTCTAGCATTCCTAACGAGTACTTCTCTCAATTGATAGATTTTATTTAAATATTGCATAAATCAAACTTAGGACAAAATAGGTATGAAAAATTATTTTATTATTCTTTATTATTCTAAAATTTCACATAATTCATACAAATTCCTACAATAGGTCCAAGCACAAAACCACGAGCAAGATAGGGTGTAGGTCTGGATGGCATGAACGATGGGGATGAGGGAGAGGATGGAGCTAGCCCTATTTCTTAATTAAATGGAGATTGGCAAATATCATATCCTAGCAAGTTCTACCATCCTTCTTCATCCACACTTGCACCCCACCCACCCACCAAAGCTCAAATTATATCGATTGAGGAGGATGAAAGCTACTTCTAAATAAGTTATACAATATAACAAGGATAAATGGAAAATATAATAGCAAAGTGGTTTTTGTTGTGCATTAAGGGACAACCAATTATCTATTACCGCATTTTGCCTTTGTCAAACATTTATAGCTAATGTTTGGTAATGGTTCTCTTTTCTTCATTAAATATGTCATATCTTCTATCTTTCATAAAAAATACTATGCCATCCTCTATTTGGGTTATTTGGCTGATCAAGCTAGATACATTATCATGTCAGAAAAGATCACATGAAAGGCTAAGTCCTCATTTTGGCTCCTTGGTGGCATGCCTAGCTGGAGAGAAATAAAAGGACATTCCACATATCTCTTCCAGAGAAATATTGTTTCAGCATATTAATCCTTCTTCTTCTTCTGAGCATCATCTATTTCTTCAAATTACTTGTATGACTTGGGTCCAAACAATTTATCTGTAACCTTATATCATTTCAATAGGTCAATGAAATCATAATGGAAAAACCGACTTTCTTTTTTAAAAAAAGTTATATCATAAGATATATAAAATATATCTTATATATGTTACAAATTAATTATCTTCATAGATTGAGAAAATCACAAGCTTGGCACTCTCGGAAGCCATTTCAGTCTCATACATTAATCCATTCAGAAACCCCAGTAGCTTAGCAGAATCAGGGTGGTGATCGATCTCCATTCTGCGTAGCTTTTTAGCATTCCGGAGCACAAACTTTGCCAGTTCAACTAGGTGCACACTGTGGAGATTAATCCCAGACATTTTGAAGTGCAGCAAACTGTTATCAAGGCACTGGAAGGATTCTTGCATCCTCCAGTAATTCTCAGTCTCTGTAGCGTTCGGGTCTCCCCCACTCGAGTCATGTGGGAAGTTGTAGCTTTCCTTCAAAAAAGGAAAAAACGGGAGGTGCCTCCTCAATGGTAAAGTAATTCAATCATGGGGAACTGCGGGTCTGCTGTTAACAAAGAACAAACTCACCAACTTACCTTTAAAACAATCATTTGTAAATAAGGCGAGCTCCTCACGAAACAGAAGAAGGCATCCATCGCCTTGATATCCACCATATCCATCGTCAAATCCAGCCTTTGCAGCTTAAGGAATGGTCCAGGAAGTTTGGGCGGCATGACCATACTGTTTAAACACTGAAAAGGAGAACAATCAGAGTATCGAATAAGAAACAGTACGCTAATGCAAAAAAAATAAATATATAAATATAAATATAAAAAAAATCTACCGTCATTGGTTTTCCAGACAAGCAAACATATGCAGCTTCAGCTCTTGCGAGATCACCCAAAAGTGCAATAAGGTTAGAAGTCATCTCCATCGGATCGTCGAAGGGTGCAGGAAACTGAGGAAAGATGAGAACGGTAACTCCGATGAGGGACGGGGCGAATGCTATCCGAACGCACTTTAGAGGATTGCGCAAAGAGAGGTACAGGAATTCAAGTTTTGGGGAGGATATGACAATAGAATCCGGGTTGGAAGAGAAAACAATCGAGGCTGTGGAGAGGTTCTCGGAGCTGTGAATCAGCTCCTCGAAGTCTCCTCTGGAGATGTTGACAAAATGAAGTTTCAAGGTCTTGAGGCGGTAGAATCCTTTGAAACCATCTTGGAGGCTGACGCGGCAATCGCTCAACTCTAAAGTTTCCAGGAAATCAAAGTGAGGAAGGATGATAGGGACCTCAGTCGGGATTTTGTTGAAGATTTGGAGGACCTCGAGGCCGCCTTTCCGGAAGAGCGCGATGAGGGAGCGGGTGATGAAGTCGCCATGGTCCTCATTAAATAAGTGGGAGAGGGAGAAGGAGCGAACGGGGCCGCGAAGGCTCTGGATAAGGCGGTCGACGAGGCCCATCCAAAAAGAGGTGGCGACATCGGATAACTGGCGAGTCCGAAGGTCGAAGGATTCATCGATGTCGAGGTCGGTGATGTAGGTCCAAACGTCATGCCAGTGACGGGAGAGGGCGGAGGTCCGGACAGCATCGTTGATAGGAACAAAAGAAAGAATGTAAGCTTGAATCTCTTCGGGCAGAGAGCTGATTCGGTCTCGGTTTGCCTCCATTGCTCGGTTTCTCCTCGCAAATTTGGCAACGGGAGTTTGGTGGCCGCCGAAGGAAAAGCGATGGTTGGATACTGGAAGGCCAGGGTGTTGTTGCGGTAAGAATTTGGTGAAGCTTGGATGGTTGAATGGGGATGCTGCCTGAAAGATTTAATGGTGGGTCTCACGTAGGAGAACGCTTTGGGGCGAATGGTTTCCTGGGGGCGGTCGTATCTGCCTCTTGTGGGGTCCTTGCGCCTTCATGCCGCGCGTGACGAGAGGAGTCATTTAATCCTTTGAACCGTTTATATCTAATGTGACGTCAGAAATTATTTGAGTGCAGAAAATTAATGATCACCCCTTAAATTTCTCTTTCTCCAAAATAAACTGGCCCATGAAATTACTCGTGTTCTATCTGGATCTGTGCATGAGATGAATTGGATCAGTATTTTTTTATACGGATGAATGATTATACCATTCTAGTTGAATCAGACCTAATATATCAAAGTATAATAACTGAAAAAGGATAAGAGAGCAAGGATCTCCCTATCTCCATCTCTAAATACAGAGTAAGAGATCATCCTGGCAGCAATTCAGTCAGCTACTACATTGGCTTCACAGTAGACATTGCGAATTTGGATGTTAAGAGCTTCCAAAATCATAGAACGAATGTCGCACAATAAAAGGATAGTAGACAAGTGGGAGCTGGGCTCTTGCCGGATCCAACGAATAACAGTAATGGAATCACCTTTAATGATAAGACGGTGGGCACCCAGGATCCAAACATCATAGGAGATACCCACCCATGCTGCATACAGTTCAGCCAGATGCACCCAGGGTCCTTGCACCTTCATGCCGCGCGTGACGAGAAGTCATTTAATCCTTTGAACCGTTTATATCCAATGTGACGTCAGAAATTATTTGAGTGCAGGAAATTAATGACCACCACACATTGGGTGTAAATGCAATGTAAACAATGTGCTTGCTTTGTTTGAACTGTGCTTTAAGATTAGAGCTTAGGGTGCTTGCTTGCTTGATCTTTGATGAACTTCATCGTTTTCTATGATCATACCTCTTCGAATAATGGTTGAAACGGTTCCCCTCACTTCTATAGGTGCGGATGAAGCCATGGTGGGACAGAAGCCTTGAAGGAGGGCAGTGGATACTGGCTTCGCATGGGTATCTCCTTCCCCTTCGCCGGCTGTGGTGGCAAAACTGAAGGGTTATTTTTCTGAGATAGTTCAAGTTCCATCAGCGGCCTTGAATGAGAAAATTGGCTACTGGGAGAAGAAGGCCATCCTTGCAAGAACCTTTCACCGTTGAGTTCCACCAAAATTGATTTTAGTGACGCCAAAATGCACCGCTAATGTATCACTAAAGCGATTTAGCGAAGCATTTCGGTCGTCACTGTAAATTCAGTCGCAAACTGCTATCCATCGCAGTTTCGTCGCTAATTAGCGACGCAACGGAATGCGTCACTATTTTGTGACCAAAAATTCGTCGTCGCAATTTAGCGACGCAGTAACGACTCAAAATTGTGTTACAATTTTGTGACGCATTGCGTCACAATTTTACGATGCAAACTGCGTCGCAATTTGGGAAATAAATGCATCACAATATTACGACTCATCTAGCTGCGTCGCAATATTGTAACGCATCTAACTGTGTCGTAATATTGCGATGCAATATGCATTGCAAATGCGTCGCAAAATTGCAACGCAAAATTGTAATGTAATTTTGAGTCGCTAATGCATCGCTAAATTGCGATAACGAATTTTTGGTCGCAAAATAGTGATGCATTCCGTTGCATCGCTAGGCATCGCTTATTAGCGATGAAACTGCGACGAATAGCAGTTTGCGACAGAATTTACAGTGACGACTGAAATGTGTCGCTAAATCGCTTTAGTGACGCATTTTGGCATCGCTAAAATCAATATTGCGACGCATCTAAATGTGTCGCAATATTGCGATGCAGTTAGATGAGTCGCAATATTGCGATGATAATTTATTGCGTCGCAATTTAGCGATGCAATATGCGTTGCAAATACATCGCAAATTTATAAATTCTTTTTTTAAAAAAATTACAACGAGAAATTTTTTTTAAAAAATAAAATATTATTTAAAGCTCTTAATACAATTTCATTGCATTCAATCTGTTGATCCATTTATTGATTTTGATGATTAATAAAGGAATTGAGTATATTTATTTGATTACTAATGGATTTTATAAGTGTTTCAGGACTTCAACTTATTTGATCAATTTAAAGGAATTAAGAAATGAATTTTGAATCAAATACAAATCAGAGATTTCAAAGTTTCAGAGCTTGGAGTCGACACCTAGAAAATCTGGAGCCGATCCCATGGCCAATTCAATTTTAATCTGATTTTTGATACGATCTGGAGCCGACACCTAGAGTTTCGGAGTCGACACTTACAGTGTCTGGAGCCGACTCTGATGCGGGGATAGAACGCTTATTTTTTGAGCATCCTGGAGCCGACACCTATAGTTTTTGGGAGCCGACACCTGACGATGGCGAGCCGACACTTACTTTTTCGGAGCCGACTCCTCAACGAACTCGGAAATTTCTATTTTTGGTAAAACGATTTGGAGCCGACACCTAAAAAGTTGGAGCCGACTCCAACCTGACTGGGACAAAAATTTAAAATGCAAGATCAGCTCTAACGGTAATATTTCCTTTTTACCTAATTTCTAACGGATATATTTTATTTCTAGGTACAATCCAACGGCTAGTTTCATCCCAAAAATGGATTGAAGAAAATCTATAAAAGGGGAAACCACCCGTTTGAAAAAAAAAAGAGAAAAGAGAAAAATTAGAAAATTTTTCAAATCAAAAATCCGAGAAACCCTGAGCCTGAAATCCAAGAGAAAAGCATTCAAACTCAAATCCTTCCACTCCAAAAAGCTCAAAGAGGAATCCAAGGCGCCCCAAATCAAAAAATCAGTGGATTTCCCAAATTGAAGTAAAAGCTCTGTTTCTTCCATTTCCAATCTTCTCAACTGCAATGACTGTAAGGGATTAAAGCTGAGGCTTGATTCATCATTCTAAAGGGAGAAGAGTAAAAAAAGAAAAGAAGAAAAGAAGAAAAGCTCAAAGCCAAACAACTTCAAATCAGGCTTTTCTAAACTTGTTTACTTATTTTTGAATATTTGCTCATTGAGGAGCTGTATATCTTTGAAAAACTATATTCTTTTTGTTTGTGCCTAGTTCAATCAAAGGGATTGAACTAGTGGAGGTTGTATACCTCGGGTCAAGCTAGATTAGCTTGAGTTTAGGGTTGTGTGCTGGTGAGCTCGAAAAACCGGCTGGGTTCGTTGTGATCCCGAGTAAAACAATAAGTTTGGGTTGTGAGCTTGTAAAACAACTCGGTTGTAATCGAGGAGATTATAGTGTGGGACCCAAGTGGATCTTGGGAGTGGACATAGGTGTTAGATACACCGAACCACTATAAAATCTTTGTGTTTGTCGTGCTTCTATTGTCTCTATCTCTATCTCTATCTCATTGATTGTGCTTTATATTTGCATTGCATTTACTTTTATTCATCTTAAGCAAACAATTTTTTTAAGAGGTTAAATTTTTTTTAAAGAACCCAATTCATCCCCCCCTCTTGGGTTGTCATCTGGGCCAACAATTGGTATCAGAGCAAGTGGTCATTAGATTTTGATCACACGATCAAGAGCTAAAGATCCAAATAGCAGCTTATGTTGGATCATTTGCCGAAGGTCATTCTACGAATAGACCTCCCCTATTTAATGGTTCCAACTATTCATATTGGAAAGCAAGAATGAGGATATTAATTCAAGCTTCTGATTATGAATTGTGGGGTGTTATAACTAATGGACCTAGTACACCCACACACATTGTTGATGGCACTATTGTTCCTAAACCCGAAAGGGATTGGAATGATAATGATAGGAAAATGGCACAGCTCAATGCTAAGGCCATGAATGTCTTGTATTGCTCTTTAGATTCTAATGAATTTAATAGAATCTCTACATGTAATTCCGCAAAGGAGATTTGGGATAGATTAGAGGTCACCCATGAGGGTACCAATCAAGTTAAAGAATCTAAGATCAATATTCTAGTGCACAAATATGAATTATTTAGCATGGAACAAACTGAAACTATAGCATGCATGTACACTAGATTTACTGATATTGTAAATGGTTTGAAAAGTTTAGGCAAAACATATTCTAACTCTGAACTTGTTCGTAAAATTCTCAGGTCACTTCCAAGAACGTGGGAAGCGAAGGTGACAGCAATCCAAGAAGCAAAGGACCTCAATACCTTACCCTTAGAGGAGCTTCTAGGATCTCTAATGACCCATGAATTGACCATAAAGCAGCACATAGAAGAGGATGTGAAAAAGAAAAGACCATAGCTCTTAAGGCTGCTAAAAGTGAGGAGAGCTGTAGTGAAAATGATGATGATGATGATGATACAGCTCTTCTAGCAAGAAAATTCAAAAAATTCATGAGGAGAAAGAAACCCTTCCACAAAAAGAAATTTGGAGCTAAGATGGAAGGAGAAAAAGAAAAAGATAAGGACAAGGACAAAGAGAAAGAGCCCTTGATTTGCTATGAATGTAAGAAACCGGGGCATTATAGATATGATTGTCCTCAACTGAAAAAGACCTTTAAGAAAAAAAAGAAAGCCTATGTTGCAACCTAGAGTGATAGTGATGAATCTTCTTCAAAGGAAGATCAAAAGGAAGTTGCAAACATTTGCTTTATGGAAACGACGACAGTGAGGTAAGTTCCAAAAATCTTTGTGATGACTTTGCTTTTGATGAATTGTTTGATGCTTTTAATGAACTTGTTGATGATTTTAAAGTTTTGAAAAAGAAATATAAGTCTTTGAAAAATGAAAATTTAACTTTCATTAAAGAAAAAGAAAATCTTAATAATGAAACTAAAGTGCTGAAATCTGAAAATGAAAATCTGTCAAAAGAAAAAGAATCAATTTTCAATGAAAATGATAAACTAAAGAAGGAAGTTGATAAATATAAAAATATTGTTGATAAATTCACTTATAGTTGTGAAAAACTTAATTTATTGTTAAGTAATCAAAGAGCTATATATGATAAGGCTGGTTTAGGTTATAGACCTAACTTAAAGCAAAAATTTATCAAAAACTTTTTTAGAAAGGAACAAAATAATGATAATGTTACATGGCATTACTGTAACAAGAAGGGACACAAAGTTTTTGAATGCAATTTTAAGAAAATTGACAAGAAGTTAAATAATAAAGGAAAGAAGATATAGGTTCCCAAAGGAACAATCTTTATGCTACTAACCATGAAGGACCTAAGAAGGCTTGGGTACCTAAATATAAGACTTAATTATTTTTGCAGGAGTGTCTTGCAGCCAAAAGATTAAAGCGAAAGTGGTATCTCGATAGCGGCTGCTCAAGGTACATGATGGGTGACAAGGATTAATTCATCACACTTGAAAGCAAAAGAGGAGGAGTAGTTACATTTGGTGATAATGGCAAAGGCCAAATCTTGGGGTTTGGTAACATTCAAATAATTTCCTCCACATATATTGAAAATGTCTTATATGTTAATGGTTTGAAACACAATTTAATTAGCATTAGTCAATTATGTGATAAAGGTTTTAAAGTATCATTTGAATCTTCTATATGCACAGTTTCTAATCCCATTGATAATAGTATTGTTTTTATTGGAAATAGAAATGGTAATGTATACCTGATTGATTTAGATAATTTGTCTACTAGTAATCATTGCTTAGTTGCTAATAATGCTAATTGAATGAGATTGGTTTGTTGTGGCATCGTAGATTAGGTCATGCAAGCACACACCTTATTTCAAAATTAATTAGAATGGATTTAGTAAAAGGACTTCACAACTAGATTTTGAAAATAATAAAATTTGTGATGCATGTCAATTTGGAAAACAAACTAAAATTCTTTCAAAACTAAAAATATTGTTTCCACTTCTAGGCCTCTTGAACTACTTCACATGGATCTTTTTGGACCTACTAGAACCACAAGTCTAGGAGGAAAGAAATATGATCTTGTGATTGTAGATGATTATTCTAGATACACTTGGGTATTGTTTTTAGCTCATAAGGATGAGACCTTTCCATTATTTCTGAAATTCTTCAAGAAGGTCACAAATGAGAAAAACAACACCATAGTGTCTCTAAGAAGTGATCATGGCACTGAATTTGAAAATCATTTATTTGAAAACTTTTGCATAGAAAATGGCATTCATCATAATTTTTTAGCACCTAGAACACCGCAACAAAATGGAGTAGTTGAAAGAAAAAATAGAACCTTAGAAGACATGGCTCGTACCATGCTATGTGAAAGCAACCTACCAAAATACTTTTGGATGGAAGCTATAAATACGGCATGCTACATTCTTAATAGAGCTCTAATTAGGCCAATCATTAAGATAACACCTTATGAACTATGGAATAATAGAAAACCAAACATTAGTTATTTTCATGCATTTGGTTGTAAGTGTTTCATTCATAATAATGGCAAAGATAATCTAGGAAATTTGATGCAAAATCTGATGAAGGCATTTTCTTAGGATATTCAACATCTAGTAAAGCCTATAGAGTATTTAACAAGAGAAACTTAGTTGTAGAAGAATCTATTCATGTAATTTTTGATGAATCTTTAGCATCAAGTTCTGAAAAGATTGATGATGAGGAAGATACAAACATTCTAGAAAGAGATATTGAAAAATTGAATATAGATGTATCTTCAGATCATGAACAAGAAGCTAAAGATAATGATTATCCTAGTGTTGATGTTGTTGATGCAAATCATAATGATATAGATCTACCTAGAGATTGGAGATATGCCTATGGTCATCCAAGAGAATTAATTATAGGTGATCCATCTCAAGGAGTAAGAACTAGATCATCAATGAGAAACATCAATAATCATCTTGCATTTGTATCTCAAATTGAACCTAAAACTATTGAAGAAGGAGAAAAAGATAATAATTGGATGTTAGCTATGCAAGAAGAATTAAATCAATTTACTAGGAATAATGTTTGGACTCTTGTAGATAGACCTAAAGATTATTCTGTTATAGGATCAAAATGGGTATTTAGAAATAAATTAGACAAATGGCATAGTAATTAGAAACAAAGCTAGATTAGTTGCAAAAGGATATAATCAAGAAGAAGGAATTGATTTTGATGAAACCTTTGCACCTGTAGCTAGACTTGAAGCAATTAGATTATTACTTGCATTTGCATGTCATATGCATATCAATTTATTTTAAATGGATGTTAAAAGTGCATTTTTAAATGGATTTATAAATGAGGAAGTGTTTGTTGAACAACCACCTGGTTTTAAAGATCATGAATTTCCAAATCATGTTTTTAAATTACACAAAGCACTATATGGTTTGAAACAGGCACCTAGAGCTTGGTATGAAAGATTAAGTAAATTTTTAATTGAAAATGATTTTGTAGAGGAAATGTTGATAAAACATTATTTTTGAAAAGAAAAGATAAAGATTTATTAGTAGTACAAATATATGTCGATGATATTGTATTTGGTGCTACTAACAACTTGTTATGTCAAGAATTTGCTAAGTTGATACAGGGTGAGTTTGAAATGAGTATGATGGGAGAACTCAACTTCTTCCTAGGACTTCAAATCAAACAAAGCAAAGAAGGAATTTTCATCAATCAAGCCACTTGGAACTCCTATGAGTCCTTCGTGCAAATTGGACAAAGATGAAGATGGTAAGAAAGTAGATCAAAAACATTATAGAGGTATGATTGAATCTCTTCTTTACTTAACAGCTAGCAGACCAGATATTATGTTTGCAGTTTGTTTATGTGCTAGATTTCAATCTGAACCTAAAGAATCTCACTTAATTACTGTAAAAAGAATTTTAAGATATTTAAGTGGAACTAAAAATGTAGGTTTATGGTACTCTAGAGACTCAACTTTAAATTTAATTGCATATTCTGATTCTGACTATGCTGGATGTAAATTAGATAGAAAAAGCACAAGTGGTGCATGTCAGTTCTTAGGATGTAACTTAATCTCTTGGTTTAGCAAAAAGCAAAATTCTGTTGCATTATCTACTGCTGAAGCAGAGTATGTTGCAGCTGGAAGTTGCTATGCTCAAATCCTTTAATTAAGAGGCAACTTGAAGATTATGGCATAACCCTTGATAAAACACCAATTAGATGTGATAATACGAGTGCAATAAATTTGACTAAAAATCCAATTCAACATTCAAGAATAAAACACATTGAAATTAGATATCATTTCATAAGAGAATATGTAGCTAATAATGAAATCTATCTTGAATATGTTAATACAAGGAACAATTAGCTGACATATTTACAAAACCCTTGAATGAAGAGAGATTTTATTATCTTAGAGGTGAATTAGGAATATGTGACCCTTTAGAGTAATTTTGAAACCCTAAGGAATGAGAATCTAGATTTCTATAAATTTCTTGAAAATCCTCTCACAATTTTAAGGACAAATTATCTAGTCATTTGAGCTATTTGATCCTTGATATTTCAAAGATTTTTTGAAATTTTTATTGAACTCTTTTTGACAAGTTTCAGTCATTTGAATCTTAATTATTTTTTTTCTGAAACTGTCTTTGGAGTCGACACCTCAGAATGAGGAGTCGACACCTTGACTGTGTCGCTCTCGGTCTTGACCTTGGAACCGACACCCGTATAAGTGGAGCCGACTCTAGTTCGAACGCTGACTGTGTTAGCGATTTGGAGTCGACACCCGACTTTGCGGGAGTCGACACCTGGGATTCCAAAATTGATTTATTAGGGCAGAGTCGACACCTCATCATTTCATAACTTCTCAAATCCTAACCAAACTCCTCCAAAATTCTTCCAAAACTTTCCCATCTCTAATTCCATCCAATCGAAACTTCCCAAAGATCTAATAGCACCCAAAAGGAGGGAATCAGTGGTTGGAGCGCCGGTGACCAAGGGAAAATGGTCCGCGCGTCGACCGCTCGTGAGCCGACTTCAAGCAGTGATTCGTCCACAGATTCAGACAACCCCAACACTCTTTCACTCAGGTAGATACCTTAGCCGGGAGGGTTATCACAATAGGGGAAAGATTGATTTTGACCTATTTGAAACCGAGGGTTTCTCAATCGGTAGGCAATTAAAGGAAATGGGCTGGATAAGCTCTTTCTCTTGATGTTCCCACTTATCCAGCCTTGGTAAAAGAATTTTTTTAATTTAGCTAGAAGTGATGGCGGTTTAGTTAGCTCAGTAAGAAATAAGAGGATTCACCTTACCTTTCAAAAGCTTGGAAACCTCCTTAGCATCCCAATTACCGGTTTAGCAGCTGACATGCATAGTGATAGGTCAGCGGCTCTTTCAAGGATGTTAGGAAGGGAAGTGACAGAGTTTGAGGAGATTAGGGCTAATCAATTGCCCTTGGAATTGAGATTATTACACAACATTTGCAGTAGAATTTTGTTTCCGAAGATCGGTCGGTTTGAGTATGTCTCGGAGCGAGACATTGTTGTTATGGATAGTGTTTGACTAGATAGCCAATCAACCTTGTAGCTATGATGATATTTTATATGGCGAAGCTGGAGGGAAGAGAAGATCACCCCTACCGTATGGCATGGTGCTTACTATGGTTTTCAGGAGCCAAGGGGTTGTAATTCAAGAGAATGAACCATCTAAGAACCTGAGGCACACCGACTACTATAGTTTGGCAACATTTCATCGGATGGGTTTTGCTAAAGTGAATGGTCAGTGGGATAGGAAAGGACACCTTGATGAGAGAGCCCTGTGCCGAGAGTTTCTGAGCCTTGCGAGGCTGGACCATCAGTTAGGGTTCCTTCTCCATAGCCTAGGAGTCCCATTCCTACTCCTACTCCTGCACCTGCACATGTTAATGATCAACCATCCACTTCTTCAGCTGGATACTCAGACCTTCAAATGGAGCAATTAAAAAGTTTGTTTGCTGCTTAGAAGGATGAGTTTGACAGTCAATTCATGAATATAAAAGAATCACTTTATTCACTTAATGATCGGATTGCAAAAATTGAATCAACTCTCAACTCCTCTGCAGAATCTTTAAGTGGTGATTTGAAGAACATCTTTGAAGAACTTAAAGAGATTTGTGGAGATAGTGAAACTTATTCAAGGTGCAACGCCGACTTCAAGATAAAATCTTAACAGCTTGCACATTTGTTGATGAGAGACTTAAAGACTATGTTAAGCTTCAATGTGATGGAATGAAAAATATTGTAGATCATTTAACAAAATAGTGAGGAAGAACTTTTGATGTAATGAATGTTTAATGTTGATATCTTAATGTAATGAATGTTTAATTTTGATGAAATGTAGTTTACATTTTGATGTAATGAAGTTTATGAAGGCTATATTTTGATGTAATGAAGGCTATTTTGATGAATGAGTATTTTGATGTAATAAAAAGTTTTTTTATGTAATACTTGACTTTTGTTGAAATGAAATTATCTTTTGATGCAATGAAAATTATCTTTGATGCAATGTGAAATATTCTTTACCTTTTTGTTGATTACAAAAAAGGGGGAGAGAATTATGGTTGTATATGCATTAAGAGGGAGAAAGTTATATTGTTAATTGCATTAAAGGGGAGAAAGTTATGTGCATTAATTGATTAATATGAAAAATGAAGTTAATTGATTAATATGATTGAGTTATTTAATTGATGTGGATTAATTCAAATTGATTTGACTATGCATAAAGAAATCTTAAGTACCAATATGTAAAGTAAGAGGAAGAATAATTTGAACTTCATAGGGGGAGCTACCTTATTCAGGGGGAGCTTACTCGTGAAGATCACTTCCTTGATAATTTTAATTTAAGAATTCTATGCATATACTCAATGTTTTTATAATCATCAAAAAGGGGGAGATTGTTGACCCATTTATTGATTTTGATGATTAATAAAGAATTGAGTATATTTATTTGATTACTAATGGATTTTATAAGTGTTTCAGGACTTATTTTATCAATTTAAAGGAATTAAGAAACGTTTTTGAATCAAATTAGAGATTTCAAAGTTTCAGAGCTGGAGTCGACACCTAGAAAATGGAGCCGACCCCATGGCCAATTCAATTTTAATCTGATTTTTGATACGATCCGGAGCCGACACCTAGAGTTTTGGAGCCGACACCCAGAGTTTCGGAGTCGACACTTACAGTGTCTGGAGCCGACTCCGATGCGGGGACAGAACTTGTTTTTTGAGCATCCTGGAGCCGACACCTACAGTTTTCGGGAGCCGACACTTACTTTTTCAGAGCCGACTCCTCAACGAACTCGAAATTTCTATTTTTGGTAAACGATCTGGAGCCGACACCTGAAAAGTTGGAGCCGACTCCAACCTGACTGGGAC
>UESW01004264.1:803746-937849 GCA_900491605.1 Calamus simplicifolius
AGTTGTCCTCTTAACCAAGGAGTGTAGAGACACTGGTATGACATACAGGTGAAAGTGTAGGAGTACATTTCACCGAACATGACTCATTTTCGGATGCTCTGCTGTCAAGAGTTAATCCGAGAAGATATAGGTATAAGTATCCTTCAGACCTGAAGATCACAACAGGTGACTTGCAAGCAACTCATTGTACTTAGGTGTCAGACCACCTGGATTTCTAATCCAGCTACGAAAGGTTACTGGGTACAGTCAAGTACTTGTAGCAGTCAGTTGTGAATCAAGATGGAATTTGACCTATCCCGTTAAAAGGAGAAATGCTTGTGTTTCAATTTAGCAAGACCTTGGCCAAGGCACTTTATGTGAAGGTCACATGATCACTAAAGTTGAAATCACTTTATGGATTTGCTATTTAGAGTTGACAGGATCTTAAGCCATCCTTAGCATTTATGGTCAAAAGGATGAATTATACGGTAACTGTTTCTTAGGATTCTTGGAGTTTGCTCGGCAACTCTTCGACCTATCCGAACGTCGGGTTCCATTGCTAGATGGGCACATCGATTAGTATAGAAAGTTGTTCCTATGCTACCGGCTTAGGTTCGAACCTAGAGAGTCACACGCATAGAAGTTTACTAGGATGATCTATTTGCTGATCAACGATTGAGAATCGTATATGATTTAATTAATCAATTTGATTGATTGGGTTAAGTACAAGTGAATCAGATTCAATTTGGTTTAAGTCTATTAGAAGGACTAATCAATTTCAAATATTGATTTGAAATTAGACTTGATTTGAATTAAATAGATTCAGGACTAGCCAAATTTGATTTGGGCTAGGACCATGATCTATGTAGGTTCAATCCAATAAATTCAAATCAGCTTAAACCAAAACCCAAACCCAAACCCCATGTGTGAAAAGAGTTTTCTCGCATAAGGATCTCATATGATGAGATGGCTGAAATCTCATCTCATGAGAGATTAAATTCTAATGTAAAATTTAATGTATAATATTAATCTTCTCCAAATGGTTCCGTTGGAATTCTAAGTGTTAGAATTCATATACCTCTTTGAATTAACCAACGATGGAACTCTAAGTGTTAGAATTCACATCTCTTTGGTTTTCACCGAACGTCGAAATTAACCAAACATTGTGTCTCTTTGGTTTTCACCTTGGAATTAACTAAACGTTGCGTCTCTTTGGTTTTCACCGAACGGCAAAATTCTACGTGTTAGAATTGAGCCTATAAATTAGAGGATATTCTTCACCAGATAATTGAACAACACAACACACAGTATGTCGTGGATTGAAATTCTAAAGAGTTAGAACACAAAATCCTAGTGTGATTCTGGTGTTAGCAAAAGTTTGGTGGATCTTGGAGGAAGATTCAAGTGGAGGATTCAAGATTAGCAAAGTTATTTTTTGCGAGCTAGCACTCCCAAAAATCCAATCATTTGGGGCTTCGCATGGACGATACTAGAGGCCGGATGATTGAACGGCTGCATAGCACAAAGGATTTACCTACTGTTCTTAAGGTAAGTGATTTGATCTCTAGATCTTAAGGCAGGCTTCAAGATGTAGTATGACTTCTCATCATGAAGATCAAGATATGATCTTGATGATTTTATTTATATGCATATTTTAGATCAAACGATCCTATATATAAGGCAAAGATATGATCTTGATGCATGTTAGATAGATTAATATTTAGTCTTTAAAATTCTGCATTGATAATTATTATCAAATTATTAAATATGCATGCCTCGGAGTTTGTTTCTCCGTAAAAATGGTATCGGAGCATGGTTTCATCTTGATCTAATTTATTGCATATAAATTAATGCTCCTATTAATTTTGTAATCAAAGCTAAAACGGATCATCAGGCCATTCGGTCATAGATGGATTAAAAATACAAATTATGAGGTATTCTAAGACATATTGCTGTGGGTTCTTTTATTATTGATGCTTAGTCAAAGATAATTTAAATTGATCTTTGGCATCAAACACAGATTACATGCACTCTCAAGATATGTTTTATATTTAATACATATTGATGTTGTATAAAAGCATGATATTTACATGTTTAGTATAAAAACATAGATATGAGACATGATAGCTTGTTGTCTATGTTATGAAACATACAAATATTTATGAGAGTTTTATTTGAATGTAAAATATTTATTCATAATCTTTTTAGATATGATCTAAATATAGGAATCATGAGTAGTGATATAATGCAAGTGATGCTTGATTGGAAATATATGACATGTAAACATGAAATATATTAACCTTATTGGTTAGCTAAATCAGGTCTATAAAGGGTTAGACCCTAAGGTTTAAATCAAATGGACTATAAGAGTATTTGATCAAATCTAAATTGATTAGATTAGGTTAAGGATGCTCTAAATCAAACAATAATTGTAGTTGATCATGTCCTTGTCTTTGATTAAACCAAATGGAGGTAGATTAGGCTCTGTGGTTGAGCATGAATCTCTTAGATGGTTAAATCAAAATTGGTTAACCATATGATGTCAAGGTGAGTTGGTAAGTTGCTCTAGGATCAATGATCAAATGGTTTTTAATTGGAAGCTGCTCATATTGATGCGTCTTTAACGAGTTAATAGCATATCCCTCCTATCGATCTTACTTACCTAGTCAATATGGTGAACCATTTATGATTCAGATCATTTACCTGATTCGGGATGACCCATGCCTATAAGAAAATCAGTCTGACTGATTTAGGTGCCACTTAACCTGACTTAATCTTGTTTCATTCTACTGATTTCATAGATTCAGTGGGAGAACTTGATTAGTCAATTTATCTTATATTATTAAATCCTCTAAAATTATTAGGTCCTTAAAATGAAATAGTTATATGATAACTAGATCATAGCCTCCATTAAGGTGGGTGATAATGAGTCCAATGTCTTGATAATCATTGGAGGCACTTCATGCCTGGTGCTTGTCAACCATTGGAATTATCATTCATTATATGATAAGTCAGCGTAACTATTAAATAGATAGTCAGGTGGGCCGAGCTTCACTCGGGCTTGGTTGTCTATTGATAGGTTACACTGATTATATCATTTAATGGTTGGACCTAATCAAAACTTTCAATGGAGGCATTCCATGCCTGCTGAAGAGGAACATAGGGCAAAACTGAACACTAAGAATTGTTTGGAAAACAATTGGTTTTGAACCTAGTCTTAGATGCATATGGGTTGGTCCAAGCTTCACTTGGACCTGTATGTAGTCTATGTAGATCTTAGTGCCCACTAAAGAATTAAGAATAATTCTTCGAATTGGGGTGTAGAGGCTGCCAATTTGAACAAAATAGTGGAAGAATCTTTAGACTAAAGTCCAAGTCTTTAGACTGAATTAATTTATATACTACTAAACTTTAGTTTTTCCTTATGCAGAACATGGCCACTAATTTATCATTAAGGTCCCTATTGGATAGTGACAAATTGAATGGTTTAAATTTCAATAGCTGGTTTAGAAAACTTAAGATCATCCTTGAGCATGAGAGGTTCTATATATTCTTAATAATCCTGCACCAAAGATACCTGATGCAAACACCCAAAGTTCTGAGAAAGATACTTATCAGAAGTGGCTCAGTGATAGAACTAGCATGCGTTGCATCATGCTAGCAGCAATGAATGATGAATTTGGTCGCCGGTTCAAGAATGCTCAGCCAAAGAAATCATTCAAGCGTTGAATGAATCTTTCGGCACACCCGACGACGTTGAAAGGCACAAGACTAGTTGTGCTATTTTTAATGCTCGAATGAGGGATGAATCTCCTGTCACTGATTATGTATTGTACATGATCGAGAAGATAGAACTCCTAAGCAATCTCGACTTTCCCCTACATGAGCAGTTGGAAAAAGATGTGATCCTGAATTCCTTGCCTCCATCCTTTCGACCTTTCCTTACTCATTTTGAATGACAAAGCCTGCAGTCAACTACCACGGTTTGTTGGGGTTGTTACAAAACTTTGAGAAGGATAACCAACTCTCTAAGGGTTTGATTAATGTGGTTGAAGGATCTAAGGTAGGGCGTCAACCCTTTGGGAAAGGAAAGAAGAATAAGAATAAGAAAAAGATGCAACATGCTAGGACACCTATAAGGGGTCAGATACAGAAAAAGAGAGTTCATAAAAATCAAGCTGAATGCTTTCATTGCAAGATGCCAGGGCACTGGAAGAGGAACTGTCCTCTTTACATTGCCACACTTGATCAAAACAAGCCAAAGAAGAAAAAGGGCAAGATGTTGCTCAACAAGGTATTTATATGATAATACCTTATAATTTTTCTATATATAATAATCAGACCTAGGTATTGGATATCGGGAGTCCTTTTAACATTTACAATTCATTGCAGGGACTACAGGTCACTAGAAGATTTTAGGACAATGAAAGATTCCTTAATGTCGGCGATGGAAGATTAGTTCAAGTTTTGACATTAGGAGTTCTTGAAATAGTTTTCAATAGAAAAATCATTGTACTAAATGATTATCATTTTTGCCCAACGTTCTTGTTGAACATAATTTTTGTAGGCCTTTTAGCCAAAAGTCATTATGAAATTTCAATAAAGGATGTTACTTTGAATATCATTATGAATGGAGTCACTATAATGATTGGGCATTTATCTAATGACATTTATATATTATCACAGCCTGTAAATATAGTGTACAAATCAAGTAAGTGCCCTAAAATAACTGATGTCACAGATATTTATCTTTGGCACCATCGGCTGGGTCATATCAACAAGAACAGATTAAACAGGTTAACTCAGGAGGGCATCCTTCGAGTTGATGATTGTGAATCATTAACTACCTGTGAATCTGTCTTTTTGGTAAAATGATCAAGTCATCTTTTACTGGAAAAGGTGAAAGAGTCAAAGAGCTATTGGGTCTAGTACATACTGATGTATGTGGACCAATAAGCACTTGTGCCAAAGGTGGATATTACTACTTTATTACTTTTACAGATGACCTTTCTAAGTTCGGTTATGTCTATCTTATGAGACATAAATCTGAGTCATTTGAAATGTTCAAACTATATCATAAAGAAGTAGAAAAACAAACAGAAAAATGTATTAAGACCCTTCGATTAGATCGAGAAGGCGAATACCTTTCAAATGACTTTATGATATATTAAGGGAGATTGGAATTCTCTCCTAATGCACTCCTTCAGGAACACCGCAGCATAACAGTGTGTCAAAAAGAAAGGAATCAAACTATGTTAGATATGGTTCGGTCCATAATGGGTTTTGCAAGCTTGCCAATATCATTTTGGGGATATGCATTAGAATCAGCTTGTCATATTCTCAATAAGGTTCCAAGTAAGTCTATTTCTAAAACTCCACATGAGATGTGGTATGAACATAAAGCGGTTATCACCTATCTGAGAGTCTGGGGGTGTCCGGCTTATGTGAAACGTGCAAAATCAGATAAACTTGAACTCAAATCTGACAAATATTTTTTTATCGGCTATCCAAAAGAAACAAAGGATATTACTTCTACAATACTGAAGAACAAAAGTTGTTCATTAGTAATAGAGCAATTTTTCTTGAAAAGGAGTTCCTTAGTGAAGGAACAAATAGCTCTAATATTGAACTTAAGGAAGTTCATCAAGTAGAAGGAACAACACAACCCATTGAACCCTTAGAATCTGAGTTGATTAGATCAAACTCAAAACCCATTTTAGATGCACCATTAAGGCAATCTGGTAGAGTACCACATTAACCGGACAGATACTTAGGTTTTTTAGTCCAGAACGAGGATCCTATTGAGTTTGATGAGAACAACGATGATCCGATCACCTATATGGATGCTATGCAAAGGACTGACTCTGATAAATGGCTTGATGCCATGAAATCTGAACTTGATTCTATGAAGGAAAATAATGTATGGACATTAGTTGACCCACCCAAAGGGATAAAACCCATAGGGTGTAAGTGGGTTTTCAAGAGGAAAAGAGGTGCAGACGGAAAGGTAGAGACCTACAAGCATGTCTGGTTGCCAAGGGGTTTCGTCAACGTTATGGTATTGACTATGACAAGACGTTTTCTCCTGTGGCAATGCTGAAATCCATTCGGATTATGCTAGCTATAGCAACACACTTAGATTATGAGATTGGCAGATAGATGTTAAAACCGCTTTTCTAAATGGTAATTTAGAAGAATAGGTGTATATGATACAGCCTGAAGGTTTTATATCTGAAGACGAGTCTAAGGTGTGCAGGCTACATAAGTCCATTTATGAACTTAAGCAAGCATCTAGGAGTTGAAACATACGATTTGATAATGTGATCAAATCTTATGGCTTTGTTAAGAATAAAGAAGAACTTTGCATTTATAAATGGGCTAACGGTTCTGTTATTGTATTTCTTGTATTATATATGGATGATATTCTCTTAATCAGGAATGATGTCCCTGCATTACAAGGAATAAAGACATGGTTATCATCACAATTATCCATGAAAGATCTGGGAGAAGCATCATACATCCTAGGGATGAAGATCTATAGAGATAGATCTAAGAGGATGCTTGGTTTATCCCAATCTATGTACATTGACGCCGTGCTAAAGAGGTTTAGCATGGAGAATTCCAAGAAAGGCTATCTTCTAATAGGCCATGAAATTCATTTTTCTAAGAAGGATTGTCTGACAACTCCTAATGAAAGAGAACGTATGAGTCGAATTCCATATGCTTCGGCAGTGGGATCGATTATGTACACTATGACATGTACAAGACCATATGTGGCATACTCACTAGGAGTAGTAAGTAGATACCAATCTGATCCAGAAGAAAAACACTGGCAAGTTGTTAAGACAATCCTTAAGTATTTGAGAAATACTAAGGACCAGTGGTTAGTCTATGGAGAGTATGATTTGAAACTTGTTGGATATACTGATTCCAGTTTTCAATCAGATCATGATGATAGCAAAAGTGTATCGGGTTTTGTGTTTATCCTAAATGGTGGAGCTATTTTGTTGGTCCAGATAGCAACCCAAGAGGGGGGGTGAATTGGGTTTTTCAAAAATTAAAACTCTTTTGAAGGATAACCCCCAGCGGAAATAAAAACTTAGATTCACAGATTTAAAACTAAGCAACTATAAATAGAGAGTTGAAGATAAAGAGACAATCACGGCAAACACAATAGATTTTATAGTGGTTCGGTGTACCTACACCTACGTCCACTCCCAAGTACCTCTTGGGTCCACACTATAATCAAACTGATTACAGCAGAGTTGTTTTGCAAGCTCACAACTCAACTTGTTGTTTTCCCGGGCGCACAACGAACCCAGCTGGTTTTCAAGGCTCACCAGCACAAAACCTAAAACCACAAGCTAATGCTTGCACAAGGCTAACAGCCTCAACTGAATCAATCACCAGATTGACCCAGCAAACAGTATTTATTTTTACAAAAAAACTGCTCCTTCAATGAGCAAATATACAATAATGAAACAATAATAAGAGATTAGGAACCAAAGCCTGATTCGAGATCTTGGTGGCTTCTTCCTTCTCTTCCTTTGAATGGATCTTCCTTTGAATATGCTCTTGAGACTCAGAAGATTGAAAAACTAGGGCTTCTTCCTTCTTTGAGATTTCTTCTAAATAGAAGCAAAGGCTTGGAATCTCTTCTCTTCTTTTGGGGAATGAGTATGATCTTTCCTTACAGGTTTTCCCTCTTTTCTTTTCTGATAGATCTCAAGGATTTTCTCTATTCTTTTCTTTTTGCCTCTCTTCTTGTCTTCTTTTTTTGGGATGCAATCAACCCTCTTCTTATAGATCCGATTAATCCACAAATAGTGTGAAACTATCCGTTAGAAGCAAGTGAAAAAGGATTAGATCCATAAATAACAATAGCCGTTGGGATTAAAATAGATAAAGTAAAGTTTAGAGTCGTTCTGACAGTTCTGGAGCCGTGTCTGACATTCTGGAGTCGGCTCTAACTTTTCTGGAGTCGGCTCTAACTCGAAATAATTTAATCCGCTCGATCTGGAGTCGTCTCTGACTTTTCTGGGGTCGACACAAAATTCTTCTGGAGTCGACTCTAACAGTCCGGGAGTCGACTCTAAGTCGTGGCCTGAAAATCCATCGTTCTGTTGTTTCTGATAGAGTCGGCTCTCACAGTCCCGGAGTCGACTCTAAGTCTGTGCCATTTTCCGGAGTCGGCTCTGCGATTCCATGTGTCGACTCTAATGTCTGCAGTCTTACCTTGACATTAGATTCAAACCAGAACTTGATTTTCCTCTTGATTTTGATCATCAAATAGACTTATAAACTGAAAAACTTAATCAAAATCATTAGTAACATCAAATGTTATACTCAAATAGTTTTGTTAATCATCAAAATCCTCAATTGGGTCAACAATCTCCCCCTTTTTGATGATGACAAAAACTTTGAGTATATGCATTAAAAAATTCATTTGAATTGAGAATTATAGACATTGTTAAAGCTTAGAGACTTCCTAATAGAGAATTTGATGCCAATATTCAAAATGAATAAAAATAAACAAAACTTGACATCAATCAAAATGATTTAACTTTTATATGGAGAAATTTATTAAGCTCCCCCTGCATTGAATAGCTCCCCCTATGTAGATAAACTGAATTCTTTCTAAAAAATTCTCTCTTTCTTTCTATTCTCAGAATTGTTCTTCATTTTCTTTCTCTTCATTCTCTTTTTCTTATATGCATATACACTTATCTCTCCCCCTTTTTTGTTATCAACAATAAGGTGAGTTTAAAAGCAATAAAGAATGTTATCAAGCGAGGATGTTGGTTCGAATAGTCATAAAGATAGGAAACTCATTCATTGACATTCAATCAAAGATAAATTTGAAATAAAAGTGTAATATTCATTCAACCATTTGTATTCCAAAGCAAGATTCATTACATGTATTTTAAAATGACAGATTTAAGTATGTAAATCCTAGATACATGCTAAGAAAGCAAGAACAAGAAATCCTAAGATACAACCTAGGATTGGATATCAAAATCAAATATGCTTATACACAATTTTCTTTAAATGTCCAATCATTTCCATAACATCATCTTTTTGGTCTTCTTAAAACTTTCAAGACAAGCTTCAATTTGAGAGACGGCGAGGTCGATATCTTTCTTCAGTTGACTGGTAGCATGAAGATAAGTTCCAGAACCGTCTGCAATGCCTTCCATCCTTTCAAAAATTTTATGAAGATCAGTGCTAAAGGATTCGACGGAATTGCTAATTGAAAAAGAAATCATGTCAAGTCTTGAATTAATCTCATCCTTTAATTGATTGAACTCCTCTCTTAATTTACACATATCATTTGTTCTTTGACTGTCATACTCAGCCAGTAAAGCTCTGAGCTGACCTATTTGCTCCTCAGAAAATCTTTCAGATGCCAATGCTGACTGATGTGGAAGTTGAGAGCTAGGTCCAGCCTCTGAGGGTCCAGCAGATGGTCCAGCAGAAGAAGGTCCAGCAGATGGTTCAGGAATGTCTTCTCTCCTGACTTCCTCAACTCTAACCTCTTCAGCTCTGGCCTCATGTCCTCTTTTATCCAGTTTCCATTTTCTTTTCTAAAGCCCATTCGGTGAATTGTAGAGACACTATAGTAATCTGTATGTCTTAATTTTCTTAGTGGCTCATTGTCCATTATAAGTACACCTTGGCTTCTGAATACCAATGTTAAAACCATACCATATGGCAATGTAGATCTCTTCTTAGTAGCTGCCTCCGCCATATAGCCTATCATCATTCCAGCAAGATTTACAGGTCTACCAGTGAGAATGCAGTCCATCAATAAGATGTCTCGCTCCGAGACATATTCAAACCTTCCGATTTTAGGAAATAGAATTCTTCCACAGATATTGTGAAGTAATCTGAGTTCCAAATTAAGTTGATTTGCCAAGATTTCCTCAAACTCAGAAACTTCTCTCCTAACATCCTTGATAGTGCACCTCCTCTATCTTCATGATGATATTCAACAAGGCCAACGGTAGGCATTTCCAATAGATTACCAAGGGATTCGGCTGTGATGATTACTTTGTTCCTCTTACAACACTCACTAAGCCTCCCTCTCCTCTACATAAATCATTATAAAACTCTCTCACTAGGGCAGGGTAAGTAGGGATATCCAAAGAACAGACCTTCTCCCATCCCATTTCTTTCAACAACCGCCCAATAGCAAAGCCCTCCGAAATAAAAAAGTTAAAATCAACTTTTCTTCCGGTAGTAATGGCCTTACCAGCTAATTGGTCGACTCGAGGAGAAGATGGTGAGGGTGGAGAGTCATCTTGAGTGGCAGATGAAGAAGATGACGAAGGTTGCCTCCGATTTGAACGGCGCTTCGTCGGAACAGTCGAACCACCAATGATAGCACGCTTTTTGGGAGCCATGGGATTCGATTGGAATGAGTAATCAAGGGATTTGAGGATTTGGAGGGTTTGGAATCAGTTTGGAACAGCTTGAAAAGGTTTAGGAGACGATAGGTCGTTTGGGGTCGACTCCGCCCTTTTTATTTTGACCTAGTTCCACTTAGAGTCGACTCCCGAAAACGAGGTGTCGGCTCCGAACCAGAGAATCTGTCAGCGCCCGAATTAGAGTCGGCTCTACAGAAGCCAGAGTCGGCTCTAATTGCCCAGACAGAACATCAAAATAAGAAGGTGTCGACTCCACAAACTGCAGGTGTCGACTCCACAATAGTTTCAGAGAAAAAATCAAATTTCAAGGATCTGAAACTGATCAAATTAATCATCAAACTCTAGATAAGTGTTCCTTAATAATTGGGGAAACAATGAATCAAATTTCTAGATAAATTTCCTTATTGGACAAAGAGGATTTTCAAGAAATTATTGAAGTCTAGATAGTTGTTGTCCTTAAGAGTTTCAGAAAATTATTCTAAAGGATCACAAACTCCTAATTCTCCTCTAAGATAGCAAAATCTCTCCTCACTCAAAGGTTTGGTAAAAATATCAGCTAATTGATCATTAGTATTAACATATTCAAGACAAACATCTTTGTTAGTTACATGTTCTCTAATAAAGTGATGTCTAATTTCAATGTGTTTAGTTCTTGAATGTTGAATTGGATTTTTAGTTAGATTGATAGCACTAGTATTATCACATTTAATAGGTATTTTATCAAGTGTGATACCATAATCTTCAAGTTGTCGCTTAATCCAAAGGATTTGAGCACAGCAACTTCCAGCTGCAACATACTCTGCCTCAGCAGTGGATAATGCAACCGAATTTTGCTTCTTGCTAAACCAAGAGATTAAGTTACTTCCTAAAAGTTGGCATGCCCCACTTGTACTCTTTCTATCTAATTTACAACCAGCATAGTCAGAATCAGAATAAGCAATCAATTTTAAGGTTGAGTCTCTAGAATACCATAATCCTACATTTTTAGTTCCATTTAAGTATCTAAAGATTCTTTTAACAGCAAGTAAATGTGATTCCTTAGGATTAGATTGATATCTTGCACATAAGCAGACAGAAAACATGATATCTGGCCTACTTGCAGTTAGGTAAAGAAGTGATCCAATCATACCTCTGTAATGCTTCTGATCTACTTTCTTACCTACTTCATCCTTGTCCAGCTTGCATGAGGGACTCATTGGCGTACCAAGAGGTTTAGCAGATTCCATACAAATTTCTTGAGTATTTCCTTTGTATACTTTGTTTGGTTAATGAAAATTCCCGCTTTCTCTTGTTTGATTTGAAGTCCAAGGAAGAAGTTTAGTTCTCCCATCATGCTCATCTCGAATTCTCCCTGCATTAGCTTAGCAAATTCTTGACAAAGGAGATTGTTAGTAGCACCAAATATAATGTCATCAACATAAATTTGAACGATTAATAAATCCTTTCCTTTTCTTTTCAAAAACAAGGTTTTATCAACATTTCCTCTAGAAAAGTCATTTTCAATTAAAAATTTACTTAATCTATCATACCAAGCTCTAGGTGCTTGCTTTAAACCATAAAGTGCTTTGTGTAGTTTGAAGACGTGGTTTGAAAATTCATGATCTTCAAAACCAGGAGGTTGTTCAACATAAACTTCCTCATTTATAAAACCATTTAGAAATGCACTTTTAACATCCATTTGAAATAAGTTGAAATTCATATGACATGCAAATGCAAGTAGTAGCCTAATGGCTTCTAATCTAGCAACAGGTGCAAAAGTTTCATCAAAATCTATACCTTCTTCTTGATTATATCCTTTTGCAACTAGTCTAGCTTGTTTCTAATTACTATGTCCATTTTCATCTAATTTATTTCTAAATACCCATTTAGATCCTATTATAGGGTGATTTTTAGGTCTATCAACTAGGGTCCAACTTGATTTCTAGTGAATTGGTTTAGCTCTTCCTGCATTGCTAACATCCAATAACTATCTTTCTCAGCTTCCTCTATAGTTTTAGGTTCTATATGAGATACAAATGCAAGATGATTATTGATATCTCTCATTGATGATCTAGTCCTTACACCTTGAGATGGATCACCTATGATTAGGTCCTTAGGATGACCATAAGCATATCTCCAATCTCTAGGTAGATCTTTATCATTTTGAACAGTATCAATACCATCATCCTTAGGTGAGTCATCATCCTTAACTTCAGGTTCTTGATCTGAAGATACATTTAATTTTTCAATATCTCTTTCAATCAAAGATGTATCTTCCTCATCATCAAATTTATCTGAACTTGATGCTAAAGACTCATCAAACACTATATGAATGGATTCTTCTACAACTAAGCTTTCTTATTAAATACTCTATATGCTTTGCTAGATGTAGAATATCCTAGGAAGATACCTTCATCAGACTTTGCGTCAAACTTCCAAGATTATCCTTACCATTGTTATGAATAAAACATTACAACCAAATGCATGAAAATAACTTAAATTTGGTTTCCTATTGATCCAAAGTTCATAGGGAGTTTTCTTAAGGATAGGTCTAATTAGGGCTCTATTTAGAATGTAACATGCTGTGTTTATAGCTTCCGCCCAAAAATATTTTGGAAGTTGGCTTTCACATAGCATGGTACGGGCCATGTCTTCTAAAGTCCTATTCTTCCTTTCTACAACTCCATTTTGTTGCGGTGTTCTAGGTGCAGAGAAGTTATGATGTATGCCTTTTTCAAAACAGAATTTTTCAAATAAGTGATTTTCAAATTCAGTTCCATGATCACTTCTAATAGACACTATGGTAGTGTTTTTCTCATTAGTGACTTTCTTAACAAATTTCATGAATATTGAGAAAGTCTCATCTTTGTGAGCCAAAAACATTACCCAAGTGAATCTAGAGTAATCATCTACTATCACTAGACCATATTTCTTTCCTCCTAGACTTGTGGTTCTAGTAGGTCCAAAAAGGTCCATGTGTAGTAGCTCTAGTGGCCTAGTAGTTGAAACAACATTCTTAGATTTGAAAGAAGTTCTTGTCTGTTTTCCAAATTGACATGCATCATATATTCGATTATTTTTAAAATTTAGACTAGGAATACCTTTAACTAATCCATTTTTAATAATTTAGAAATTAGGTGTGTGCTTGCATGACCTAATCTACGATGCCATAGCCAACCAATCTCATTTATCTTAGCATTATTAGCAATAAGCAATGATTACTTGGAGATAAATTACTCAAATCAATTAAGTACACATTGCCATAGCGTTTACCAACAAGAATAATGCTGTTATCAATGGGATTAGTAACAGTGCAAATAGAAGCTTCAAAGGAAACCTTGAAACCTTTGTCACACAGTTGGCTAATACTTATTAGATTATGTTTAAGTCCATCAACATATAAAACATTATCAATATGAGTAGATGGAGAAATTTGAATCTTACCAATACCCATGATATGGCCTTGACCATTATCACCAAAAGTAACTACTCCACCTCTTTTTGATTCAAGGGTGATGAATTGATCTTTGTCACCCGTCATGTGTCTTGAGCAACCACTGTCCAGGTACCATTTTCTTTTCAGTCTATGGCTGCAAGACACTCCTGCAAAACATTTATATCTTAATTTTAGGTACCCAAGCCTTCTTGGGTCCTTCATGGTTAGATGCATTAAATATTGTTCCTTGGGAACCCAAATCATATTTTTCTTTTTATGTGGAGATTTACACATATATGATTTATGTCCTTTGTTTCCACATTTAAAACAAGTAATGTTTAATAATTTTTCAGCATGTACAAAAATATTCTTCAAAGATTTTTGCTTTTTAAGTGGATTATATCCTAATCCAGCTTTATCAAAAACAACCTTTTGATTTTCCAAAATCATATTAAGTTTGATAGAGCTTAGAGTAAATTTATCAACTATAGGCTTAAGTCTATCAACTTCATTTTTCAAACTTTCTTTTTCTTTTATCAAAAGTTCTTTATCAACAACATGCTTTTCATTTTCTAAGGATAGTTTTTGCATTTGAGTTTTCAAATCTTTGTTCTTTGAACTTAGGTTTGCAAAATCATCCATTAGTTCATAAAAAGCACTATGCAATTCATGAAAAGTAAGTCATCAAGAAAACTCGGACTTACCTCATCATTGTCCGCCATGAAGCTTAGATTGGCCATTTCACTCTTTTCTTCTTCTTCGAAACTTGTGCTTTCTGAATCATTCCATATGGCCATCATTGCCTTCTTTTTGAACTTCCAGGTGCCTTTCTTTAGTTGAGGGCATTCAGATTTAAAGTGACCCGGCTTCTTGCATTCAAAGCAAATAACTTCCTTTTCTTTGCCCTTGTCCTCATCTTTTCTTGCAAAGGGCTTTTTGTTTTCAAACTTCTTCTTCTTCATGAATCTTTTAAATTTTCTTGTGATGAGTGTCATATCCTCATCATCACTTTCATCTTCGGATTCATGAGGCTCTTCCATATATTCAGAAATCTTAAGAGCCATAGTTCTCTTCTTCTTTGACTCATCATCATCAACATGTTGCTTGATTTGAAGCTCATGAGTCATCAAGGATCCCAACAGTTCTTCTAGGGGTAGTGTACTTAGATCTTTTGCCTCTTGTATTGCCGTCACCTTAGCTTCCCAAGTCCTAGGCAAGGAATGCAAAACCTTTCTCACAAGATCAGAATTATCATAAGATTTACCAAGACTTTTTAAACCATTAACTATATCAGTAAATCTTGTAAACATATCAGCAATAGATTCACATGCATCCATTTTAAACAATTCATATTTATGAACTAGCATGTTAATCTTGGATTCCTTGACCTAATTTGTTCCCTCATGGGTAACCTCAAGTCTATCCCAGATTTCTTTAGCAGAAATGCAAATAGATATGCAATTGAATTCATTTGCATCTAATGAGCAGTATAAGACATTCATTGCTTTGGCATTGAGTTGTGCCAATTTTCTATCATGTTCATCCCATTCCGTTTCTAGTTTAGGAATCTCCATGCCATTAACTCTAGCAGTGGGTGTGTGTGGTCCATTGACTATAATACTCCATAGATCATAGTCAAGTGCTTGAATGAATATTTTCATTCTAGCCTTCCAATAACCATAGTTAGAACCATTAAATAAGGGTGGTCTATTAGTAGATTGGACTTCGGAAAAAGATGAACCAGCTTGAGTTGCCATATGGATCTTTGACTCTTGATCGTTAGATCAAATCAAATGAGCACCAGCTCTGATACCAATTGTTGGTCCAGATAGCAACCCAAGAGGGGGGTGAATTGGGTTTTTCAAAAATTAAAACTCTTTTGAAGGATAACCCCCAGCGGAAATAAAAACTTAGATTCACAAATTAAAACTAAACAACTATAAATAGAGAGTTGAAGATAAAGAGACAATCACGGCAAACACAAGAGATTTTATAGTGGTTCGGTGTACCTACACTTATGTCCACTCCCAAGTACCTCTTGGCTCCACACTATAATCAACCTGATTACAGCAGAGTTGTTTTGCAAGCTCACAACTTGAACTTGTTTTCCCAGGCGCACAACGAACCCAGCTGGTTTTCAAGGCTCACCAGCACAAAAACCTTTCACCACAAGCTAATGCTTGCCCAAGGCTAACAGCCTTAACTGAATCAATCACCAGAATGACCCAGCAAACAGTATTTGTTTTTACAAGAAAAATAGCTCCTTTAATGAGCAAATATACAATAATGAAATAATAATAAGAGATTAGGAACCAGCCTGATTCGCAGATCTTGGTGGCTTCTTCCTTCTCTTCCTTTGAATGGATCTTCTTTTGAATGGATCTTCCTTTGAAGATGCTCTTGAGACTCAAAAGATCAGAAAAACTAGGGTTTCTTCCTTCTCTTGAGATTTCTTCTAAATAGAATAGCAAAGGCTTGGAATCTCTCTCTCTCTTCTTTTGGGGAATGAGTATGATCTTTCCTTACAAGTTTTCCCTCTTTTCTTTTCTGATAGATCTCAAAGATTTTCTTTATTCTTTTCTTTTTGCCTCTCTCTTGTCTTCTTTTTGGGATGCAATCAACCCTCTTCTTATAGATCTGATTAATCCACAAATAGTGTGAAACTATCCGTTAGAAGCAATGTAAAAAGGATTAGATCCATAAATAACAATAGCCGTTGGGATTAAAATAGATAAAGATAAAGTTTAGAGTCATTCTGACAGTTCTAGAGCCGTGTCTGACATTCTGGAGTCGGCTCTAACTTTTCTGGAGTTGGCTCTAACTCAAAATTATTTAATCCGCTCGATCTGGAGTCGTCTCTGACTTTTCTGGGATCGACACAAAATTCTTCTGGAGTCGACTCTAACAGTCCGGGAGTCAACTCTAAGTCATGGCCTAAAAATCCATCGTTCTGTTATTTCTGATAGAGTCGGCTCTCACAGTCCCGGAGTCGACTCTAAGTCTGTGCCATTTTTCGGAGTCGGCTCTGTGATTCCATGTGTCGACTCTAATGTCTGCAATCTTACCTTGACATTAGATTCGAATCAGAACTTGATTTGCCTCTTAATTTTGATCATCAAATAGACTTATAAACTAAAAAACTTAATCAAAATCATTAGTAACATCAAATGTTATACTCAAATAGTTTTGTTAATCATCAAATTCCTCAATTGGGTCAACATGTTTGCTGGAAAAGTTTCAAGCAACATACAGTGGTAGATTCAGTGTGCGAGGCAGAGTACATCGCTGCATCAGATGCCGCAAAAGAAGCTATGTGGCTACGAAAGTTTATCTCCGAGCTTGGAGTGGCACCTTCCATATATGGACCAATCCTATTGTATAGTGAAAGCACTGGTGCAATAGCTCAAGCAAAGGAACCACGAGCACATCAGCGCAAAAGAACATACTGCGTCGGTTTCATCTTATTCGAGAGATTATAGAACGAGGTGATATAAATCTTCAAAAGATTGACGGAAAGGAAAGCCTAGGTGACCCATTTACTAAAGCACTCAGCATCAAGGAGTTTGACGACTATAAGTTAAAGATGGGTATTAGATACTGTAATGAGTGGCTTTAGGCTAAGTGGGAGTTTGTTGGGAATTGTATCCTAAAGCCAATCATTTGATGATTGTGCTAATGTAAATAGTATATATATTGATACATTAATAAAAGTTATTTGGTAGTTTATTTATTATAAAAACATCTTCTTAAAACTCCTAATAGTAATGAAGCCCTCATGATCTTCCTTCACGATAAAGGACGATTTATCTTTGAAGGTCCTCAAAAGAGTTCGCGATCAAATGATATACTATTACAGGGCCATAGTACTATCAATTATAGGATGTTGTATATCATATTTATTGGTTGTCCTCTTAATCAAGGAGTGTAGAGATACTGGTATGACATACAGGTGAAAGTGTACGAGTACATTTCACCGAACGTGACTTATTTTCGAATACTCTGCTGTCAAGAGTTAATTCGAGAAGATATAGGTATAAGTATCCTTCAGACCTGAAGATCACAACAGGTGACTTGCAAGCAACTCGTTGTACTTAGGTGCTGGATCACCTGGATTTCTAATCCAGCTACGAAAGGTTACTGGGTGCAGTCAAGTACTTGTAGTAGTCAATTGTGGATCAAGATAAAATTTGACCTATCCCGTTAAAAAGAGAAATGCTTGTGTTTCAATTTAGCAAGACCTTGACCAAGGCACTTCATGTGAAGGTCACATGATCACTAAAGTTGAAATCACTTTATGGATTTGATGTTTAGAGTTGACAGGCTCTTAAGCCATCCTTAGCATTTGTGGTCAAAAGGGTGAATTATACGGTAACTGTTTCTTAGGGTTCTTGGAGTTTGCTCGGTAACTCTTCGACATATCCGGACGTTGGGTTCCATTGCTATATGGGCACATCGATTAGTATAGAAAGTTATTCCTATGCTACCGGCTTAGGTTCGAACCTAGAGAGTCACACGCATAGAAGTTTCCTAGGATGATCTATTTGCTGATCAACGATTGAGAATCGTATATGATTTAATTAATCAATTTGATTGATTGGGTTAAGTACAAGTGAATCAAATTCAATTAGGTTTAAGTCTATTAGAAGGACTAATCAATTTCAAATA
This sequence comes from Calamus simplicifolius, assembly GCA_900491605.1. NCBI lineage: Eukaryota > Viridiplantae > Streptophyta > Magnoliopsida > Arecales > Arecaceae > Calamus > Calamus simplicifolius. The sequence continues at coordinate 822,233 of UESW01004264.1, forward strand.
TTGATTTGAAATTAGATTTGAATTGGATTTAAATAGATTTAGGACTAGCCAAATTTGATTTGGGCTAGGATCATGATCTATGTAGGTTCAATCCAATAAATTTAAATTAGCTTAAACCAAAACCCAAACCCAAACCCCATGTGTGAAAAGATTTTTCTCGCATAAGGATCTCACATGATGAGATGGCTAAAATCTCATCTCATGAGAGATTAAATTTTCATGTAGAATTTAATGTATAACATTAATCTTCTCCAAATGGTTCCGTTGGAATTCTAAGTGTTAGAATTCATGTACCTCTTTGAATTAACCAATGATGAAATTCTAAGTGTTAGAATTCACATCTCTTTTGTTTTCACCGAACGTCGGAATTAACCAAATGCTGCGTCTCTTTGGTTTTTACCGAACGTTGGAATTAACCAAATGTTGCGTCTCTTTGGTTTTCACCGAACGGCGGAATTCTAAGTGTTAGAATTGAGCCTATAAATTAGAGGACATTATTCACCAGATAATTGAACAACACAACACACGATATGTCGTGGATTGAAATTCTAAAGAGTTAGAATACAAATCCTTGTGTGATTCTGGTGTTAGTAAAAGTTTGATGGATCTTGGAGGAAGATTCAAGTGGGAGGATTCAAGATTAGTAAAGTTATTTTTCCGCAAGCTAGCACTCCTAGGAATCCGATCATTCAGGGCTTCGCATGGACGATACTAGAGGCCGAACGATTAAACGGCTGCAGAGCACAAAGGATTTACCTACTATTCTTAAGGTAAGTGATTTGATCCCTAGATCTTAAGGCAGGCTTCAAGACGAGTAGTATGACTTCTCATCTTGAAGATCAAGATATGATCTTGATGATTTTATTTATATGCATATTTTAGATCAAACGATCCTATATAAGGCAAAGATATGATCTTGATGCATGTTAGATAGATTAATATTTAGTCTTTAAAATTTCGTATTGATAATTATCAAATTATTAAATATGCATGCCTCGAAGTTTATTTCTTCCTACAACACACGCAATGGAGAGGGGGGGGGGATGGGAGGGGGAGGAATTAAGCCCCCCTCCTTAGGTGTAAGGGAGCCATGGAAGGCCTTTCGGATTTGATTACGTTGAGGATGGGGTATCATGGCTACCCACATGTTTTGTAGGTAGACAATGGCAAGAAGGAGTACATGTCAGTGAAGGGAGAGAACACCTCCTCCTTAACCCTCTCAACGAGGCATTCCAATGACTCCTTCATGTTTTACAGAAACAGAACCAAGAGGAAGAAGAAAAGAGTAGCTATTTTTGGATGCCTTGGCTGAATGACTTGAAGGTGTATTTATGGTGTTCAGCTCAAGCGAATGAGATGCGGTCCATGTGATTCACGCAGCCTATCCCATGTTGGTTCAAAGAAGGATTGCCTTTTTTTATGAAAAATTGGAAGCCACGAAGTTCCCCTAAGTTTATTGAAGAGAAGCATTTATAGGTTTGAAGCATATTCGCAAACCGAAAGGCGTTGTGGGATTGAGGAGGGCGGAGGAAGGAGGCCATGGCCAAGGGGTAGGGGGGGTTATGGATGGAGGGAGTCGTGGCAAGAGGTTGAAAGAGAGGAGGGAGGAAGAGATTATATATATATATATATATATATATATATATATATATATATATATATATATATATATATATATATATATATATATATATATATATATATATATATATATATGATTATTAGATATTGAGTTAATGGGTTAATGGATTGGTAATGAGTTTTAAATTTTATTTTTTCATCTGTATACCATATGTGCTACCACGTGGCATAATATCAAACAACGTCTTCCTTATTTAACGGTAGAGATTAAAGTGAAACAAAAAGGAAAGTTCAGGATTACTTTTGTAACTTTTTAAAGTTCAAGGACTAAACTAACACAATCCCCTAAGTTTGAGTGTCAGTATTGTAGTTTAGCTAAAAAAATTTTATGAATTAGTTGTTGAGACTTTATCTTCTTAGAATAATGGTTTCATAACTAATATTTATTTTACTTGAGAATATTTTTTAATTTATGATTAAAAGTTTATATAATTTGATTATAATATCAAGTTTGATGCGTTGCATATTTATAAGAAACTCGTTATGAGTAAACGGTAGTTATCTTGACTTTTAGCTTGGATATTTGGTTCAGGGCATGACATATAGTGACCTACATGCTATCACTGCGTTTCCTTTTTGTTTTCTTATGTTTATTTACAAAATTAAAATTCTATATTACTAGCTTATTCATGGTTTTTCCGATGACAATGAACCTCACCACTAGTGCTTCATTTAGAAAGACACCACTCCTAAAAGAAGAGGTACTCAAGGGAAGGAAGAAAACGAGAAGTGGAGGGTGGATGCAGTGGCAGTGAGTCCAATCATTACGCCCTCCTCCAATGATAAGTGATCCATTATCCTTGAGTTTCGTTGCTAGATCCATGCTCTCTAGTGATTGCTATAAAGGCCAAACTGCTATTGATTTAAGGTTTGATCAAAGGCCAAACTGCTATCGATTTGAGGTTTGATCGGGTGAGAAATAGTGTTGATGTAGCAAAGAGCATCCTTATCCTACAATATCAAGATATTGCGATAAAAGGGATAACTATTAATCTTATGCTAACTCTTGAAACTATTCAGCCTTGAATCTTTAACCACTTAAGGGAATGCTCAAAGCTTTTAACCTTGTACTAGTCACCTCTTGTGTGATCACAGTTTTACATCACATAAGCTAGCAATCATTTCAAGTTAGGAATTGAAGAAGAATTACAACAATTTTATTGACCAATACTTAATATCAAACAAAATATAAATAAGATCTATTTATAGATAAGATCTCATAAAGCCAATAGACTATTTAATTCTTTAAGAATATAAATTTTATAAAGAAAATAAAGATGCAAATTTAAATTAATAGTCAAAAATAGACTTCTAACTCTTAATAGGCTTTTAACTCATCTAATATGAGCTTCTAGAAGAAAGAAATATAAAATTTTAAATAAATAGAAATGAAAATGGCCATTAAATTATGGGATATGGGATAATATTTTTGTAATTGTTTGGAAATTTGCTAACATTGACCCATCATCAACAAAATGTTAATAACTTTCTTATCTAACTTTTATTATAGTTGATTTATAATTATAAAGTTAACTTAATGTTAGACATCATAAATTATTAAAAATGTTAATTATATTAATGTTGGTGGAACTTTCTTTTGAATTTTATACGATGCAGCTAGAGATGAACTTCGAAATATAAAATTTTTATTTTAGATAATATTGCTTTAATAAGACTTCTATTTGAGATGGATCATTAATTTAGATAACTAGCGTATACAAAGATTCATGATTGCATCATAAGATCTCGATGACCTAACCCTACTTCACCCATTTTCCATATGATATGGTCCTTGATCTTGCCGCTCGTGACAACCACAAATATAGAAGATGAGCTACTATTTTCCCAGTTCGAGAAATATTGAGAAAATTACACCGTTGATATGCATTTAATCTCGTGTTTTAAGAGCAAGGAAATTAAGTGAATACCTCGTAGAAGTGAGAAACAAGCTTGGAGTTGAATCAACGTTTTATAAAGCTTTCAAGAGTTGCTCAGATCCAAGAAGAATCAAAGGAATGAAAAGCTCTCTATAATCACATTATAATTAAGAGCCGTGTGTTCCTAAGATTACAGTGGAGCACTCTAGTTTTGTCGAATCAACATCTCCTTTCTATTTTTTTTCCTAAAGGGAAGAGGTAGCTAGGAGTCTTTTAATTTCATTGATTAAATTTTTTCAATTACTTTCTCAGCCTTTTTTTTTTTTTTTACTTTTAAAATCAGATCAAGCTGTGTTAGCTAGGCTAACCTATTGTTGATAACCAGCCTACTTTTTGTTCTATTTTATTTTTATTTTTATTTTTATTTTTTTTGACCCTGTCCCTCTGACTCTTTGCCTCGACCAGTGGATTGATTGTTGGTGGGTATGTCTGGCAGATGGTGGCTACCTAATGAATTAGACTGAGGCTAGAGTTTCACTCTATGTCCTTAAGACAATTTCGTCCCGCAATGGTGCTTACGGTCAGTATGACGATTGTCTCCCAGGATACAACAGTCTCCTTTTGATGAAAGCAGCACTACAATTCATCAAAACTTTCGAACCAAGAATGCTACTCTCTTTTCAATGCACTATTGCTATACTATCCTTAGGAAAGTATGCAAATGCCTAAGAGAGAAGAAGACTAGAATTGATTCAAATTGAACTCAATTCGGAATGGATTGGGATTAATGAAATGAGAGGGTCTAGGGTCCTATTTATATATTTTTAGGTGCCCCTTCGAAGCAACCCTACACCCCTTGGAAGCAACCCTACGCCCCTTGGAAGCAACCCTACGAATTAAATTTAAATTCTTTATCAAAGGATGTGAGGGTTAAGGGCTTATCACCCTTGATATGCCCTTTAGACATTGTGATCTTCAGATCAGGCTATCGATAAGCCTTTTCATAGCTGTGATCTGAAGATCAGCCGATCAGATAAGTCTATCCTTATCCTGATAAGCCTTTTCATCATCATGATCTGATGATCATGTTATCAGATAAGCGGATGCTTATCACAACCGTACGACCGAATGGACACGTTGACTGGTCAACCAACCGACCTGTTGACTAGTCAACTTGACTAGTCAACCGACGGATGTCAGCCGTTGGATCGTGATCAAGATTGTGATTTAATAACCACATCTCGACCCTTCATCCGATCGATCTACGATCAATTGATCTCAGCCCCTCATCTTGATCCGATCAATCTCTACCGTCGGATCATCTTGATCTATAAAAAATTTAAAGCCCCTCAAGCTCCTCGCGACGATGCGCCCATTGCGCCCATTGCGCCCTTCGCACAGGCGCGCGTGCGCGAGGGTGATGCTACGCATCACCCTCAAGCTCTCCACTTATGGTGAGCCTAAGGAACTTAAGCTTCAAGGAAGTGGTTTCCATAAGTGAACCTTCCTTTCTTGATTTTTCCGATATGGGACTAAATGTCCCCGCAATTTCTCATTCACACACATAAGGCGGTAATGGGCTTTCAAGGCCCATTAGGGTATTTAGGGTCTATTTTGGCCCATTACCCAACAATCCCCCACATGAATGGAAATTGGACTTAGATCAAAGATCATCAGAGATCAGCAAAGGCAAACCCCCACATAAAAGGATTTTAATGCAAATGAATATGCAGACACACTAAAGAGAGTATAATGGGATGAAGTTGTATCGGGATAGGTAGCTTGTGGCTTTGAACCTTCCTTAGTGAGTTGTTATCGAGTTTACTTGCTAAAAGGTGAACACGATGTCTTGAACCTTTCAGCGTTTTGTGTAAACTAAGACAATAACAATCACGCAACTTCTTCCCGAGCATTCTTTTGGTTCTCATGGTTGTGTTCATTTTGGCCCCGAACAACTCCTGGTCTCATGAGTGCTTCAGAGAATTAAACCTTAAAATTCTCATAGAATTGGCCCAGTTCACACTCACATAGGTGATTCTTATTAAGAGTATCCTGCTATACCCCACATGATGTTCATGTCATAAGAATCATTAAAAGCAATGCTTATCCTAGTACCTTTAGCAGGTAGCACCAATTATCATAGGAATGAGTAGGATTGTACATCCTTAGTGCTATCAAGTCTCTTCATAATTTAGTTGTCCCTTTTGAACCTAGATCTTGGGATCTCCAGTCAGCTAGGTTGGGTATCCACTATGAAGATTTTTTAGTTATAGGTTTTAAACCCATTCCCCTCGATAAACAGTTTACTTGATCTCTTGGTAACCCCTTTGTTAATGGATCCGCTAGGTTTTTCTTTGACTGAACATAGTCAATAGAAATTACACCAATTTCAAGTAACTGCTTAATGGTATTATGTCTACGACGTATATGTCTAGACTTACCATTATACATCTTATTCTGTGCTTTGCATATTGCCGATTGACTATCACAATGTATGCATATTGCAGACACAGGCTTTGGCCAACATGGAATATCTTCTAAAAGGTTTCGAAGCCATTCTGCTTCTTCAGCTGCCTTTTCTAAGGCAATAAACTCAGATTCCATAGTGGATCGAGCTATACAAGTTTGTTTAGAAGATTTCCATGACACAGCACCTCCTCCTAAGGTGAATACATATCCACTTGTGGATTTTGTATCTTCTGCGTTAGATATCCAATTTGCATCACTGTATCCTTCTAATACAGCTGGATATCTTGAATAATGTAATCCATAACTTAGGGTATATCGCAGATATCTTAATACCCTTATTAGAGCTGTCCAATGATTTGGACCTGGATTACTTGTAAATCTACTCAACTTATTGACAGCATATGCTATGTCAGGACGAGTACAATTCATGACATACATTAAACTGCCAATTATACGTGAGTATTCCAATTGAGATATGGGTTCTCCAGTATACTTAGCCAAATGTAGATTAACATCTACAGGTGTTTTCACCGGGCTAGTATCATACTTTTTATACTTATTTAATATTTTCTCAATATAATGAGATTGAGATAATATTATTTCCTCAGATGTTCTAGTGATTCGAATTCCTAGTATAACATCTGCAACACCCATATTTTTCATATCAAAATGTTTGATCAACATTTTCTTAGTCTGTTTAATCATTTCAGTATTACTACCAATGATTAACAGGTCATCTACATATAAGCAGATTATCACATACCCTTCAGATAGGGATTTGGCATATATGCATTTGTCACATTCATTTATTTTGAATCCATTTGATAACATTACATTATCAAATTTTATATGCCATTGCTTAGGTGCTTGCTTTAATCCATATAAGGATTTAACAAGTCTACACACCTTCTTTTCTTGTCCTGGAACAATAAATCCCTCAGGTTGTTCCATGTATATTTCTTCATCTAATTCACCATTCAGAAAAGCAGTTTTAACATCCATTTGATGAATTTCAAGATTGTTAATGGCTGCAAAAGCGATTAACATTCTTATAGATGTTATTCTACTTACTGGTGAATAGGTATCAAAGAAGTCTATACCTTCTTTTTGTTTGAAGCCCTTAGCCACTAATCTGGCTTTATACTTGTCAATTGATCCATCAGCTTTTAGCTTTTTCTTAAATATCCACTTGCACCCTAAAGGTTTCATACCAGATGGTAGGTCTACCAACTCCCAGGTATGATTATGCATGATGGACTCAATTTCATTATTGACAGCTTCTTTCCAAAAGGGTGCTTCTGGATTAGACATTGCCTCTTTGAATGTCTGAGGTTCATCTTGTAACATATAAGTTACATAATCAGGACCAAAGGACTTAGCAACTTTTGGTCTCTTACTGCGTCTGGGTTCATCTTCAGGATATTCTTCCTGATGACTACTACTAGCAGTATTATCATCATAAGTTCTTTTATTTGAACTTATTTCTAATTTCCTTTTACTTGGAAATATATTTTCAAAGAATGTTGCATTCCTTGATTCCATGATTGTATTTTTCTGTATATCAGTTATATCTGATTTATACACAGAAAGCGATATGCACTACTATTATGTGCATATCCGATAAATATACAATCAACAGTTTTAGGTCCTATCTTGACCTTTTTGGGGTCCGGAATAGCTACTTTAGCTAGACACCCCCACACTCTTAAGTAATTGTAGGAAGGCTTCTTTCCTTTCCATAACTCATATGGAGTCACTTCCTTCTTCTTAAGAGGTATCTTATTAAGAATATGATTTGCTGAGAGAATTGCTTCTCCCCATAAATTCTGTGGTGTACCAGAATTTATTAACATAGCATTCATCATTTCTTTTAATGTGCGGTTTTTACGTTCCGCAATTCCATTAGATTGAGGTGAATAAGGAGCAGTAGTTTGATGAATAATGCCATGCTCCTGAAAAAATTCGTCAAAAGGTGCATCATATTCACCACCTCTATCACTCCTTATGGCCTTAATCTTTTTGCCAAGTTGATTTTCAACTTCATTCTTATAACATTTAAACATTTCTAAAGCCTCATCTTTAGACTTTAGTAGATACACATAGCAGTATCTTGTTGAATCATCTATAAATGTTATAAAATACTTTTTACCTCCTCTAGTTTGAATTGACTTTAAGTCACATAGATCACTATGAATTAAGTCAAGAGGTTCAGTATTTCTTTCAACTGATGGAAATGGTGTTTTTGCTAACTTAGCTTCAACACACTCTTCACACTTGTAATGTGGATCGATTTCATGATTAGGTAATAATTTTAATTTCATTAATTTTCGTAATGAATTAAAATTCGCATGTCCTAATCTATCATGCCATAAACAAGAGGAGTCAATCATATAAGCAGAAGAAGATGCTTTATTCATTTCAAGGTTTCTGTGTACAATCATTACATTCACCTTGAATAATCCATTATTCAAGTAACCCCTTCCAATAAATATACCCCCCTTAGTGAGTACAAATTTATCAGACTCAAAACCATCCTAAAGCCATGTTTGCTTAGGAGGGAGCCTGATATGAGATTCTTCCGGATGTCAGGGACATGTAGCACATCATTCAGTAGAAGCTCCTTGCCAGATGTCATCTTCATAACGATGCGGCCAAGTCCTTCTATCTTGGATGTAGCGGAGTTACCCATGACCAATTTCTACCATTGATAGGAGTATATGATGAGAACATACTCTTATCAGAGCAGACATGTCTGGTAGCCCAGTGTCGATGTACCACCCATTTGCTTTGTCAACCATGTTTGCTTCAAATACAACAGCTGACAGCATCATCTCGGATACCTCTTTGGATAGGGTTTCAGCAACGTTGACTTCTTTCTTTTCTTTATCCTTGAAACGGCAGTCCTTGGATTTGTGTCCTTGCTTTCCACAAACAAAGCACTTTCCCTTAAACTTGTATTTCTTTGGATTGCCCTTCTTCTGTTTAAAGCCTTGCCTGGAAACTTGCGTTTCTTCTTCCCTTCTATGAGGTTGGCCTTTGGCTCAGCAGGTTGTCCTCCTGCCTTCTTTTCTTGGCTCTTATTGTCCTCCTCGATCCTTAGGCGGACAATTAGGTCTTCAAGTCCCATCTCCTTCCGCTTATGCTTCAGGTAGTTCTTGAAGTCCTTCCATAGTGGTGGTAGCTTCTCTATTATGGCAGCTACCTGGAATGACTCGCTGAGAGACATTCTCTCTGCATGTATCTCATGCAGGATAATCTGGAGCTCTTGGACTTGCTCCATAACTGTTTTGTGGTCGACCATCTTGTAGTCTAAGAACCTTCAAACCACAAACTTCTTGTGTCCAGCATCCTCTATCTTGTACTTTTTGTCTAGGGATGCCCATAACTCCTTGGCAGTAGCAATACTGCTGTACACATTGTACAGGGTATTGTCCAGACCATTCAGGATGTAATTTTTGCAAAGGAAGTCCGAGTGCTTCCATGCCTCCACCGCAGCAATGACTTGCTTGTCGGTCTCCCCTTCCTTTAGGATAGGCGGATCTTCATTCAGCACTCTGACCAGGTTCAGAGTTGTGAGGTAGAACAGCATCTTCTGTTGCCACCTCTTGAAATCCATGCCAGAGAATTTCTCCGGTCTCTCGGCTTGAATGGATGTCGTCATAGTAGCCATCTGCAGCAGCACTTCCGTGGTAGCAGGAGAGGAAATTGTCTTAAGATTGTTGGTGGGTATGTCTGGCAGATGGTGGCTACCTAATGAATTAGACTGAGGCTAGAGTTTCACTCTATGTCCTTAAGACAATTTCGTCCCGCAATGGTGCTTACGGTCAGTATGACGATTGTCTCCCAGGATACAACAGTCTCCTTTTGATGAAAGCAGCACTACAATTCACCAAAACTTTCGAACCAAGAATGCTACTCTCTTTTCAATGCACTATTGCTATACTATCCTTAGGAAAGTATGCAAATGCCTAAGAGAGAAGAAGACTAGAATTGATTCAAATTGAACTCAATTCAGAATGGATTGGGATTAATGAAATGAGAGGGTCTAGGGTCCTATTTATATATTTTTAGGTGCCCCTTCGAAGCAACCCTACACCCCTTGAAAGCAACCCTACGCCCCTTGGAAGCAACCCTACGAATTAAATTTAAATTCTTTATCAAAGGATATGAGGGTTAAGGGCTTATCACCCTTGATATGCCCTTTAGACATTGTGATCTTCAGATCAGGCTATCGATAAGCCTTTTCACAGCTGTGATCTGAAGATCAACCGATCAGATAAGTCTATCCTTATCCTGATAAGCCTTTTCATCATCATGATCTGATGATCATGTTATCAGATAAGCGGATGCTTATCACAACCGTACGATCGAATGGACACGTTGACTGGTCAACCAACCGACCTGTTGACTAGTCAACCGATGGATGTCAGCCGTTGGATCATGATCAAGATTGTGATTTAATCACCACATCTCGACCCTTCATCCGATCGATCAACGATCAATTGATCTCAGCCCCTCATCTTGATCCGATCAATCTCTACCGTCGGATCATCTTGATCTATAAAAAATTTAAAGCCCCTCAAGCTCCTCGCAACGATGTGCAAAGTGCGCCTACAAAGCGTCCATTGCGCCCTTCGCACACGCGTGCGCGAGGGTGATGCTACGCATCACCCTCAAGCTCTCCACTTGTGGTGAGCCTAAGGAACTTAAGCTTCAAGGAAGTGGTTTCCATATAAGTGAACCTTCCTTTCTTGATTTTTCCGATATGGGACTAAATGTCCCCGCAATTTCTCATTCACACACATAAGGCGGTAATGGGCTTTCAAGGCCCATTAGGATATTTAGGGTCTATTTTGGCCCATTACCCAATATTGATAACTTTCTCGTTTATTTGCTTCACTCTCTAAACAATTTAATAACTTAATACGCAGTCAAGGCATGAATCAATTGTTTAAAAGAAGTCCACCTGCTGCCATTGGTAGGCTACCGGTTTGCTTTGCCGTCTACCCAACTCAAGCTGACACTCTCCTGGAAGGGTGGCAGCTGAACTGAACAACCCAGGTACAACTGTTGTCTCCCAAGATCAGACCTTGACCTATATATCATCTCTTATAGCTGAAATGTTAGGTATTGGACGTGTGTGCAGCTGATGACACGTCATTCATGCAAGCAAGAGATGAATGGTACTTTAATGCTCTCCTTCTACATGCATGACGTGGGCGCAGTGATGAATTGCACCATCATTAGACTTGGCAAGCCAAACCGATCTCCTACCTAGCTTTGCCCCTTCTATCTTCTCAAATATGCCCTCCAATAATTCAATCAATGCTCAATTCAATTTCTTGAAAACAAAATTATCATAAGCTAGCACTTAGAAAACTTAAACTGCCCCCAGCTCCCTAAGCACCTTATGTATGCTAGCATATATACGTGACATTTAGAACATAGAATACTTTAATTTTTAAAATTAAAGTATTTTAATATATAGAATTGATAAAATATATGTATATAGAGTAATAATTATTGTTAAAATAATAATAAAAGAAACTAGTGAGTTTTTAATTACTACAGATTATAGGATCTGCCTTAAGTTCAAATCTTTTTATATTAGTTATGGATGAATTAACTAAATATATTTAAGATGATATCCCATGGCATATGTTATTTGCAGATGATAGTGTTGATTGATGAAATTAAATCTGGAGTAAATGCTAAGCTAGATATTTGGAGAGAGGCTTTAGAATCTAAAGGTTTTAAGATTAGTAGAACTAAAATTGAATACATGAAATATAATTTTAGTGGAAGTAGAAATACAAATGAAGAAACAGTGAAGATTGCAAGTCAAAAGATATCAAGGAGCAAAAAATTTAGGTATTTGGGATCAATTATCCAATAAAAGGAAAAATAAGTGAAGATATGAATCATAAAGTTAAAGCAAGATGGATTAAGTGAAGGAGTGCTTCGAGAGTATTGTATGATCGATGCATCCCATTAAAATTGAAAGAAAAGTTCTGTAAAATCGTTATTAGGCCAACTATGTTGTTGCTGCCAAATCACTTGCGATGAACGTCGGGTGAGCTGAGATCTCCGCAGGCCTTCAGGGATGCAGAAAGGTCGCCGTCTTCCTTCTAGAGCCTGCAAAAAGTCCCAGACCGGTGGTTCCGGTGGGGACCCTCCGACGCCCAAGTCAGTGGATTGTAGAATAGGATATCAGTAGAACTCCAAAGAGAGAGAGATTGAGCTCTCCGAGCATTGAGCTCGGGTCCTCTTTTTATACCTGTTTGGGGTCCCGTTTACCTCGTTCCGTTGGAACCGTCGAATCTTCCTCATTGGGATAAGTTTCACCGAATGGCAAGTGGTTAAGCTATTGCTGGATGAGGGCTGCTTGTAGCGGTAACTGCTGAACGAGCTAACACTTGCCCGTGATTTCAGTGAGCGAGGTGCACGGCAGTAGACCTTGAATCACGGGATCTGTTGTATGAGACTAGTCACTGTGCATGCGAAAAAGCACTGGAGGCCGATGCTGGAGGCCGGAGCCAAGGTTCAGCGCTGGAGGCCATCGCTGAAGGCCGACGCTGGAGGACGTAGCCTAAGTCCAGCGCTGGAGGCCGACGCTGGAGGCCGGAACCTAGGTTCAGCGCTGGAGGCCGACGCTGGAGGCTGGAGGCAAAGTCCAGCGATGGAGGCCATCGCTGGAGGCCGACGCTGGAGGCCGGAGCCTAAGTCCAGTGCCGGAGGCCGATGCTGGAGGCCGGAACCTACGTCCAGCGCTGGAAGCCATCACTGGAGGTCATCGCTGGAGGTCATCGCTGGAGGACGACGCTGGAAGCCGGCACTGGAGGCCGATGCTGGAGGCCGGCGCTGGAGGCCGACGCTGGAGATCATCGCTGGAGGACGACGCTGGAGGCCGGCGCTGGAGGCCAACGCTGGAGGTCGTCGCTGGTGGACGACGCTGGAGGCCGACGCTGGAGTTCTATCTCTGGGTTTTGCTGTCACATCATTATTTTCGGAAATCGTACAAAAGATAATACTACCCAGAGGAAACGGCCAGCCGTATCAGATGCCCCCCGCCCCTGAGATGGGTGAGTGCACAATCACCCGCGAAATGGGTGTTAATATCCTCTAGGCGGCCGATTTTCGTGCCATTATTTCGCTTGTCCGTGTTGTTGGGATTTGGAAAGGATTTCCTCGAGCAATGAGTCACAAAAGGCAAGCGTCATCATGTGATGAGGCCAATGCCTCCCTTTTTATTGGTGGATCTTTTCGTGTTTTTCGCACTAGTAAGCCATCGAAACGCCTTCCAATTGAAGGTGGACGCGTAGTCAGATTGGACGATCGTGGGGTGATTTGGAATGGAGTTATAAGGGAAAAAATCACCCTTATCCTCCCATCCTCCCTTTCGAGTCCGCAAGCGTTCGTTCGTCTCCCGTGTTCGTTCCATCCTCGTGCTCCTTCGATTCTAGCTCAAGTCTTCCAGGTTAGTATCAATGGCTTCATCACCTTCTTGTTCCATTTCTAATTCCTGGGGGGTTCCCCCAACCCTTCTCAAGCTTCAGCTTCCTTACCAAGCCAGTGGTCTACCCCCTCCTCCAATCGCTCCTTGCCGGAGCAACGGCCGGTCAATCGCCCCTTAGCCAGGAGTCATCCGTCCGACGGGTGGATTCCCGCCCGGGGCCGTCCGACGGCTTCCGGTCCTTCTAGTGTCGTCAAGGAGTCCCCCAAAGGGACTGCTTCCGTTATGTCTGCTCAAGCCGTAGCAAACCTGAAAGCCAAATATAGCTTTCCGTCGGACCTTCGCTTGTTCTACCCTGCTCCCAATGATAGGGTAACCTCCTCCCGTTCCGAAAGGGTCGCCTTGTATGGAGCCTTCTTTAAGGCCGGACTTCGGTTACCTATCCATCCTTTCATCCTCAATCTTCTGGACCGATATTCTCTAACCCCTTCTCAGTTAGTTCCTAATTCGATCCGAACCATTGTCGGCTTTCTAGTTCTCTGTCACATGAAAGGCATAGAGGCCAGCATCTCCCTATTCCGTAGTTTTTATACCCTCCGTAAGCAATCAGGTTGGTGGTCCTTCACCCCTAGGTCCAATAGGATCCTCAAATTATGCCTTCCCACCTCCGTCAAAGGGTGGAAGGACAAATTCTTTTTTGCTGATATCAGCGGGGTGCGCGGAAGCTGGGGGATACCCAACATTGATGCCAATAGGGATTCCTCCATCCTTCCAAGAGATCAGATGGCATTCGGGCAGCTTCTGACTGCCGATATCCCTCGGTGCAATAAGCTTTTAGCCGAGCAAAGCCTTCGCCTCACCGGTTTAATTCCTTCGAGTGGTGAGCATTAGATCACTCGACTTCTCTTTTCTCTCTTCTTTTTTTTTTTTAAATTTACCGTTGGCCTTTATAGGGATGACGCCCTCACTTCGCGAACTCAGGCAGGCAGCTACTAGGAAAAGGAAGGCTATGGGGAATGAGTCCCTTGCTGAGAGAAGGGCCGTTGCCAAAATCCCAAGGAGGACCGAGGTGGGGAGAGCCAAAGTGGGGAAGGCCAACAAGGGGAGGGCCGACACGGAGAGGGCCGACGCGGAAAGGGTCGACACTGGAGGGGCTAAAGTTGTGAAGCCCCTGCGCGCTAAGATTTTGAAGAAGGGCAACCCTGGAAGGGCCAACGCTGGGGAGGCCGATGCTAAAAGGGCCAAAACCGTAGAATCTCCGCACACGTGTGAGGCGGCCAGAGCCAAAGCCGACGAACCCCGCCAAGATAGATATAGTGAGGGCCGACGCCGGTGAGGAAGTTGGGCGAAGCCAATTAGAAGGGAGATCTTCAGTCCCAGCTCCTGTCATCTTGCTCGATCCTTCTCCCGAGAAGGTCGCAAGAGCGCCGTCACCCTTGCCCAAAGCCATGGAGACGGAGCAAGTTTCTGCAGCAATAGGACCAACTCCAGCAGCTACCCTGCCCCCCGTGGGGGCAACAGCCGAAGCGCCTCCACCAGTCAAGGGGTCGGAGGCGGCAGAATCAGAGGCGAAATCTGCCACCGCGGACCCCATGCCAAGGGAAGGGAGGGGTGTCGATCCTTCCTTCCAATCACTGTTGGCGAACCACAACCGCTGGGCCGAACGGACCTTAGAAGAATCATCTGTGGTAGAGGTGCAAGAGTTTCTCCGGAATCAAGGGAGAGCCACCTTCTTCCGTGAGGCATCAGTGGCACATCTCTGGGTGAGCCCCTGATCAATTATCGTTTTTCCTTTTGGCTTCGTTTGTTTTATGTTGCTTTTTTAACATTGGCATTCCCTTTAGGCCCTGAACTCTCTAATCGCCCTAAAGAATCTTTGAACCCTGAGTAATACTGCTATCGACCAGGCGCGGGAGGAGATGTTATCACTCCAAGCTAAGGCAGAAAAGGCGAAAATGGCTTTGGAGGATACCCGGGCCACCTTAAAAAGTGAAGTCGATACCATCCGGCTGAGAGCCGAGAAGGCCGAGTATGCACTGGATGTTGCCCAGCGTCGGGCAGCCAACGAGCTGGATAACGCTCAGGTGGCCGAAGAAAAGCAGAGGATGGCCGAGGAAAAGCAGAGGATGGCCGAGGAAAGGCTGAAGGTGGTGGAATCAAAATGTGCATCTTGAAGACTCGATTCGATTCTGCCTCCATTGAGATAGAAGCAGCCAAAGAGGCCACCCGCCAGTCCGACGCCAAGGTTGTCGATTTGGAGGCTGCAGTAACTGAGGCCAAGAGGGAGGCCGTCGAGTCCAAGCAGAGAACCCTTGAAGCGGAGGAAAGAGCTGCAGAGGCCGTAGAGGCTTTCAGAAAGTCTAAAGCCTTTGATAAGGAGCTAGCCAAATCATTGGCGTTTGCTTATAATGCCGGCTTTCAAGATTGCAAGGCCAAAATTCAAGAACTCTACGATCTGGAGGACATTGAAGGGCTGCAGCCAGATGACGTCTCTGAAGATGATGACTTGGCCCCAAATAACCCTTAGTATCTCTAGTTTTTTTTTTTTTTTTTGTATTGCTCTAAGTCCGACTTAGGTCGGCAATTTTGTAACATTTTAGTCATCAATGAGTTTTAACCGTCACTTCGTGCCCTTAGTTATAATCAACTTTAATTGTGTAAGCTATCGTAAACCACCAACCAATGGCGCTTCGTTAGATAGGTTGGGCGAAACGCGACTGTTCACCCAAAACATTGTGACGAATTACCGATAAAAGGAGCCAGTTTTGTGCCGACGTGGGGAGCCGGTATTTTGTGCCGACGCGGAGCCGTTCTTTTGTGCCGACGCGGAATCGGTCTGTTGTTTGCCATCGCAGAGCCGGTCTTTTGTGCCGTCGCGGAGACGGTCCTTTGTGCCATCGCGGAGATGGTCCTTTGTGCCGTCGCGGAGCCGGTCTTTTGTGTCGTCGCGGAGACGGTCCTTTGTGCCGTCGCGGAGACGATCCTTTGTGCCGACGCGGAGCCGGTCTTTTGTGCCGATGCGGAGCCGGTCTTTTGTGCCGATGCGAAGCCGGTCTTTTGTGCCATCGCGGAGACGGTCTTTTGTGCCGTTGCGGAGATGATCTTTTGTGCCGACGCGGAGACGGTCTTTTGTGCTGACGCAGAGCCGATCTTTTGTGCCGTCACGGAGCCGATCTTTTATTCCCGGTGCGGAACCGGTCTTTTGTGTCATCGCGGAGATGGTCCTTTGTGCTGTCGCGGAGACGGTCCTTTGTGCCATCGCGGAGACGGTCTTTTGTGCCAACGCGGAGATGGTCCTTTGTGCCGTCGCGAAGACGGTCCTTTGTGTCATCGCGGAGACGATCCTTTGTGCCGTCGCGGAGACGGTCCTTTGTTGCCGGTGCGGAGCCGGTCCTTTGTTGCCGGTGCGGAGCCGGTCCTTTGTTGCCGGTGCGGAGCCGGTCTTTTGTGTCGTCATGGAGACGGTCTTTTGTGCCGTCGTGGAGACGGTCTTTTGTGCCATCGCGAAGACGGTCTTTTGTGCCGACGCGGAGCCAGTCTTTTATTGCTGGACATACTCATTCGAAAATAAGTGAACATATCGAACATTCATTTATCAAATAAATTTAAATTAATGACGATAGCATCCTACTGGTAATACCGGCGTAAATTATCGGCGTTCCAGGTGCGAGAAAGCGGTCCTTCCCATTTTGGTGCCAGCTTGCCCCCCAGGAAATCATAGCTATGGTTTTTTCAATTGGAGCATTGTCCACGCCAGCCGACGACTTGGAGGCACCGGTGGGCCCGTAGTGGGAAGGTTTCCCCTTCGAACAAATTTGCCCAGGTGACCCTGCTGAACCAGCTCCTCAATGGCCTTCTTTAGATGGCGGCAATCCTCGGTGTCATGACCATAGTCTCAGTGGTACCGGCAGTAAAACTCCTTGTTGTGGGGGGCCCCAGACTTCAAGGGAGCCGGACGCTTGAAATAAGGTTCCTCCTCAATCTCCAGCAGGATGTGAGATATGGGAGCCATTAGGGGGGTAAATTGCTCCTTAGGAACAAGCATCTATGGTCGGCGATCCGAGCGGTGTGGAAGCTCAGGCTTCCGAGGTCGCGCACCGGCGTGATCAGGAGGCGGTGGTTTCTTGCTAGCGTTCTTGTCAACTTCCCTCCTGAAGAATCTTCCTCGTCGGCGCGGATGTACTTCTGTGCCCGGCTCAAAAGCTCAGCATAAGAACTCGGAGGCTTCTTATCCAGAGAATAAGCAAACCTGGACGGGCGAAGTCCTCGTTTCAGGGCCAAAGTGGCCACGGAGTCTTCCAGGTTGTACACCTCCAACGCCGCTTCCTTAAATCGAGCGATAAAATCCTTCAAGGTCTCGCCGCTCCTCTGCTGGACAGCAAAGAGGCTATCGGCCACTCTCGGAATCTTCCGGCAGGCGTCAAAATGGGCCAAGAAAGCCCTCTCCAACTGGCGAGAGGAGTTGATGCTGCGTGGAGGCAGGCGGGAGTACCACGCGCGTGCCGCCTTGCGGAGGGTGGCCGGAAAAGCGAGCATAAGAGGGAGTCCGTCGCTCCCTGGACCTGCATGAGGACCTTGTAGCTTTTCAGGTGGTCCAGGGGTACGTCGTGCCATCGTATGGATCCAGCTGGAAGAGACGGAACCGGGGCGGGACCGGTTCCTTCATGATATGCCGGGAAAGTGGGGGGCGCCGCTCATAATCCGTCCCGTGAGGATCAGCAATCCGGCGGCTAAGCTCCTCCAACCGTCGATGATACTCATCGAGCCTTTGCTCGGCCCGACGAGTAGTTTTCCTGAGGTTACCATCTCGGGATAAATAGGAAGAAGAAGATGAAGAAGATCGACGGCGCAAAGAACGCGCCCGTCTAGACTCTCTCCTCCGGCCGATGGTGGGAACGATCGGAGTGGCGAGAGGGGGACCGCCGTCGCTTCGAGGTTCCTCGGTGATGAGGTTCAGGGGGTGAGCGGTGGGAGACCTCAGGTGGGGTCCCGCCTTGGTGAGACTGGACTGTCCCCCGCACCCCTTCGTCAAGCGCAGGGGGTTGAGGTGTAGCAGCCAAACAATGCTCTTGCAGCCCCCGGACCATTGTCATCAGATCCTAGACCTGGTGGGCCAGAACCTCGAGCTGGTCAGGTCGGTTTATCTGTGCGGGGGGAAGAACATGAAGATTGGCCCCCGAGTGCTCAGCCCGGGGAATGCACTCCGCGGCATGACTGGAGGAAGCCTCCTGTGCTCGTGTAGTCACCATCGTTTCCCTCGCAAAGTTGGTGGGGTCACAGGGAGAACTTTCGTTCCGTGCGAACTGCGTCCCCCTTCCTAGCGCGCCAATCTGTTACTGCCAAATCACTTGCGATGAACGTCGGGTGAGCTGAGATCTCCGCAGGCCTTCAGGATGCAGAAAGGTCGCCGTCTTCCTTCTAGAGCCTGCAAAAGTCCCAGACCGGTGGTTCCGGTGGGGACCCTCCGACGCCCAAGTCAGTGGATTGTAGAACAGGATATCAGTAGAACTCCAAAGAGAGAGAGATTGAGCTCCCCGAGCATTGAGCTCGGGTCTTCTTTTTATACCTGTCTGGGGTCCCGTTTACCTCGTTCCGTTGGAACCGTCGAATCTTCCTCATTGGGATAAGTTTCACCGAACGGCAAGTGGTTAAGCTGTTGCTGGATGAGGGCCGCTTGTAGCGGTAACTGCTGAACGAGCTAACACTTGCCCGTGATTTCAGTGAGCGAGGTGCACGGCAGTAGACCTTGAATCACGGGATCTGTTGTATGAGACTAGTCACTGTGCATGCGAAAAAGCACTGGAGGCCGACGCTGGAGGCCGGAGCCAAGGTTCAGCGCTGGAGGCCGTTGCTGAAGGCCGACGCTAGAGGCCGGAGTCTAAGTCCAGCGCTGGAGGCCGGAACCTAGGTTCAGCGCTGGAGGCCGACGCTGGAGGCCGGATGCAAAGTCCAACGATGGAGGCCGTCGCTGGAGGCCGACGCTGGAGGCCGGAGCATAAGTCCAGCGCTGGAGGCCGACGCTGGAGGCCGGAACCTACGTCCAGCGCTGGAAGCCGTCACTGGAGGTCATCGCTAGAGGTCATCGCTGGAGGACGACGCTGGAAGCCGGCACTGGAGGTCGATGCTGGAGGCCGGCGCTGGAGGCCGATGCTGGAGATCATTGCTGGAGGATGACGCTGGAGGCCGGCGCTGGAGGCCGACGCTGGAGGTCGTCGCTGGTGGACGATGCTAGAGGCCGGCGCTGGAGGCCGATGCTGGAGTTCTATCTCTAGGTTTTGCTGTTACATCATTATTTTCGGAAATCGTGCAAAAGATAATACTACCCAGAGGAAACGGTGAGCCGTATCATATGTTATGGAATAAAGTGATGGGCAATATTGAAACAACATGTAAATAAATTAAGTGTGATAGAAATGCGTATGTTAAGATAAATATATTGTAAAATTTTAAAAGATAAAATTTAAATAAACATATAAGAGAAATTATAGAAGTAGCCCAAATTAAAGATAAAATGAGAGAAAATCGATTGTGGTGGTTTGGACTTATACAACGTAGACCTTTAGATTCTCTAGTTAGAAAGAGTTATCTTTTAATAATCCATAGAAATGATAGAGATGGAGATAAACCTAAACTAACATGGATAAAAATAATTAAAATAGATATAACTATTTGTAATTTGAATGTCAACTTGATCCTAAATGAGTAGAGTAGAGGAAGCAGATTCATGTAACTGACCCATGTAGTTGAAAAAAGGCTTAGATGAGTTGAGTACTTTAATTTCTGTATTTGAATGATCATAAAGACTTCACCAAATGTTTTCTCTTTCGTTCCTCTTTCTCTAGACAACTACTAGAGTTGTTTGTTAGTTCCTACCGTTGCAATGCTTTATTATTTTTATTTTTAGTTTTTTGCATTTGAATGATTAAGACTGCTGATGAAATATTTTTGCATTATTTCTCTTTTCAAAGTTGCTAATCAAGCAATTCGTACACTTAAAAATTGCTAATGAAGCAATTTATTTTTTAATATTTTTATTATCTAGTAATTCCCAATCACATAAATTTTTTTTAAAAAAAAAAATTAAGAGAGCTCGTAAGTGCTTGGATATTGTAGCACTGGTGGTCTATGGATTAAAGATTACACTGCAAATGTCGATTAGAAGCAGAATTTGATGGCTGCCAAGACCACGAAAATAAACGAAGAAAAGGAAACACTCATATCTAACGGTCTACGAAAATAAACGAAGAAAAGGAAGCACTCATATCTAACGGTCTACGAAAATAAACGAAGAAAAGGAAACACTCATATCTAACGGTCAACGACGTGGCAGCAGCAGCACCCTTAAATATCGGCATTTCCATGGACGGATACCGAGCAATAGAATATTAAAACACAAAAACATCGACTTTGCTGCGCTCCGCCGTAAATTTTGATGAAACGGAACCCACTTCCTTCGCTCCGTTCGATCGGGGCCACGGTGCCCAAATATTTAAGGGAAAATTTCTATTTACACCTAAAAAAAATTACTCTCGATACTTACATATTTAAAAAATAAATAAATAAATTTTTAAATTATTCTTCGTATTTTTTTCTTCGCAGCCATATGAAACAAATTTCTTTTGGCATCGTCTCCGGCCTTTTTTCTGGCCACCAGCTCGGGGAATCCCTCGGGTTAACCTTTTTTGTTAACGGGTAAACGGCTCGGGGATGGTATTCAATGACCCATCCTCGTTTACCCATCCCCGTCCCCGTTAGCCTTAATATATATTTAAATTTTAAATATATTATATTATATTATATTAAAAATAAAAAAATATATATTAAATGCCCCATCCGCCATCCCAGTTTACCCATTTCGTCCCCGTCTCTTGCTCTTCCTTCTTTCATGCAAGTAACGCAACCGTCTCCTGCTCTCTTTCTAATATGAAGTTTTGAAGAATCGATTCCATCATCTACTTCGGATCGATGCCCTCCAAATGGTAATCTTTATCCTTTATTTTAAAGTAGCCGATTGTTGCTTATTGTTTGCTACCAAGTCAGATTATTCTTTTTGAAATGCAATTAGAATGTGATTGATCATTTCCTATCTAGTTTGTTATTTTGTTAAAGCTAATATGCATTTATTAATAGGCCTAAATCAAACCATTTCAAAAGTCAAAGAATCTCTTATATGTATCAATATCATCGTTTCGTTATTCTCGATTGTACTCTATCTTATCCTAACTAATTTAATTTTTTAAATTTTTTTTTATGTAAACGGGCAAAGGGGTACCATTGGGTACCCGTTTGCCCGGCCGGGTATCCCCGTCCCCGCCCCGTTAACTATAACGGCTTAACGGGGCGGGGAACGGGGATGTTTTTTCTAACGGGGACGGGGAACGGTATAGACCACCCCGGACCATCCCTGGGCTGTTGCCATCCCTACTCCGGCCTTTTCTGGCACTAGCTCCCCTCCCTCGACTCCGTTCTAACTCTCCCTTTCTTATCCTCTTTCGTTCAATTTATCAGGACCAAATGAAAGTAGCCTGTTCGATCCAACAAGATGAAACAGAGGGATAAAAGAAGACGGGGGCAGGAGGCCAGTGCTGATACCGAGGAGGAGAGGAGAGAGAAGTGAAGGAGAAGAGAAGCTTCTGCCGTCGATGTCATTGTCATCATCGACAGTGTCATTGGATGCCGAAACCTCAGCGGCGATAGCAGGAGGGAGGTCGGAGTTTTCGGGATAAAAAAGGATACCGTTCTTTATGGCTTCGCCATCTTCTCTTTCTATGATCGATAGTGATGGTGAAGGCGATGGGGATGGCAGTCAAAAAAAAAAGAAGCAGAAAGGACGGCCAACAAAGAGTCAGTGCCAATGAGGAAAGAAAAGTCCGTGCTGATCGGAGGGAGGAGCCTATGCCGAAGGCGATGGGAGAGCCAATGTTGAAGGATGAAGAGAAAATAGAAAGGATAGTTTATAAATTTATTTTAAATATATATATATATATATATATATATATATATATATATATATATAGGCCTTGAAGTAATTTTTTTTAGGTGCAGATCGAAACTCTCGTATTAAAGGAAAAAAAAAATTGAAGTACGATGCTATCTGACTCTGAGAGTAGCATTTTATTTACGAATGTGCTGCAGTCGACCAACGGTTGTTAGCAGAGCGGCCGCCCCCGCCGCTCGTCTCCACATCTCCGTCGAGATCCCAACTCCTTCCGTGGCTACCGAAGCGGCGGCTCTCTAGCGACGAGAAGTGGAGCGACGAGAAGGATGACGACGCTGACGATCCCAGACGGTCCACGTACTCCTTCAACCACCCCTTGCCCCCTCCTCTGGCCGTCTCCGCCACCTCGGCCGCTTCCGCCACCTTAGTGGGCTCCAGTTGCTCGAAGGATGGCCCCAGAGAGGACGGTCGCGTGGCCTGCGGGGGAGCGGGCGCGGGGTGGTCGTCACAACGGAACACTCTGGCAGAGGCGGTGGCTGGCGGCGGCGGGGGAGGGGGAGGGGGGAGTAGGATGGCAGAGCGGCAAAGAGGGCAGGAGGGGTTAGAGCGGAGCCAGGCGGCGATGCAGGGGGAGTGGAAGGCGTGGTGGCAGGTGGGGAGGTGGCGGAGCTCGTCGCTGGGGTGCAGGCTGGAGAGGCAGACGGCGCAGTGTGGGGAAGACTCGGAGCCACCGACGGAGACGGAGAAGCGCGGGAGGGAGTCAAGCATGGCGCCACGATCTTGATAGGACGATGAGGATGATGATGAGGAGGAGGAGGGGCGGGAGAGGTAGCGGAGGAGGAGGTGGATGGCGGCGGAGGCGACGGAAACGAAGAGGAGGATGGCAGCGATGATAAGGAGGCTTCTGGAGGAGTGGTTGTGGCTGTCGGAGTCCGACGATGGTAGAGTCTCGAGTGCTTGTGGAAGCGGCGGCGAGAGCAATGGAGAAGAGTCAGAGACGAGGAGGGAGAGCATTTGGGGTCTGTTTTGCGTCTTTGGATGTTGTCCTCTCCTTAATCCTAGTCTTGCTCTTATGTTGCTTGACATCAACCATATAGATACCGAGGTCCCTTCGAAGGGTCAACCAGATGTACTCGGGGGGTTCCTTCAAACGGCACTGCCAAGCCTTTCTCACCCGCTTCCACCTATATTATATATAATTAGTTTATCCACCAACACAAAAGCCAAGCGTTATGGCCTTGGGAGTTGGGAGACGTTCATCCCATCCAACGCTTTCCATCTATACCTTCATCGAATCCATCTGCCCGCAGCTCTCTTGCCTTCTCTCTCCTACTCCAGGCTACGCCTCTCTGGTTTATCTCCTCTTTCTACTCTCTTTTTTTCTTTTCCCACCACCCATTCCATTTCTCTACTCCTTGTCGTTGGCGAGAAAAACAACTCCACCGGTTCTCTTAAAATGTTTCCATCATTGGTAGAGGCTAATTTCTAAACAAGTATTCCAGCAAATTCAAATCAATATATATATTATAAATCTCATAACTCAATAAATCAACTAAATATATTGATACAACGCAGAATGCAACTGGCAAATACTAAATCCAGTTAGACTGTTAATATTCATAGGAGCAATTGGAATCACCAGTGAAGACTTCAGCACGCAGGTTTTTAATTCCTAAATTTTTGCTAGATTTTTTATGCATATCTGATTTTTATATTTATACTTAAATAATTATAGCATAGAAACCAATTTCTAGAGTGATTTTAAACTAAGTATAATGTTTGAATTAGGATAAAGGGCTATGGTCGCTGTATACTTTTAAATGATTTTGAGAAAAGAATTTACTTTATCTATCAAAGAGTTCTTCAACGTAGTTTATCTTCAATTTGTATTTGACATCTAACCTTAATTAGTTTTTAGTCCTTTGCTTTTCACAGCATCACTTATTATTTCTTACTCCACCAAATACTTTTCAAGAATGGGTTTGACAAGTACACCAATATTTTGGATATTGTTGCCATCAAAACACGTCCTCCAATCGCCGGGTGACGAAGGATCTCCTAGCATCTCCTCTTCAACGAAAATCCTACAAGAAAGTCCTCGAAGACCGATGGTTCTGGTGGAGACCCTCCGACGCTTAATTTAGTACCTTGGAAAACAGTAGTGAATCATAGACAAGA
The DNA here is from genome assembly GCA_900491605.1 of Calamus simplicifolius. Classification (NCBI taxonomy): domain Eukaryota; kingdom Viridiplantae; phylum Streptophyta; class Magnoliopsida; order Arecales; family Arecaceae; genus Calamus; species Calamus simplicifolius. The sequence goes on from UESW01004264.1 coordinate 846,789, forward strand.
AAACATGTATGAGAGTTGTCTTGGATTTTTGACCCCCCTCCTTCGTTACGAGTGAAGGTTCTTATAACTATTCGGAGGTTCCCTTTTTATCCACTTTCGGAAAGTGGCAGCGATACAGGCGGTAGTGGGCCTGGTCACATCAGAAGCGTTCCACTATGCGCAGTTGTAGGGAGTTAGTGGGCCACATGACGGTTGCTGAAGGCTAGTGGGACACGTGGTGGTTGCAGAATTACAGTCCCGAACATTCTGAGGCCGAGAGAAACTCTAGGAGTCCGAGACCGAGGGAAGCTCCGGGGCCAAGAGTTGCTCTAGAGGCTCGAGGCCGAGGGGAGCTATGGAGGTCCAAGGCTGAGGGAAGCTCTAGAGGTCCGAAGCCGAGGGGAGCTTGAGAAACCCTAAAATGCCCCTCTCTCTTTTCCATACATGGATTTCTCTCTCCTCATATTTTCTCTCTCTAGAAAATTTTCTCTCTAAGATGTTTTTGTCTCTCTAGAATGTGAAGGCGGCTACCTCTCTCTCTTGCTTGCGCCCCAAGCTTTCTCTTCTTTCTAGCATCATTTTCTTCCTCTAGAAGTGGGGCATACGAAACTTTCTCTCTCATCATGATTTTACTCTTTGAAGTCATTCCTTCTCTCTTAGCATGTGGTATCATTCTCTCTCTAAGAAGGGAGAGGTATGATTCCTAGGGATGCCTCTTTCTCTTTCCTAGGCGTCACATCCCTTTCTCTCTAACTTGTGCTCCAAGTTTCTCTTCCTAAGCATCTTCTCTTATGGGGTATCTTTCTCTCTCTTGCATGGGATCAGGTGGCTGCCCTTTTTCTATCTTGGGCACTATTTTTTAGTTCAGATCTGAGAATTTTTCATAGCAGTTGGTCCAAGCATCAATTGATTTTCTGCAACACATCCGAAATCCTAGTAGAACAATATAAATAATTATAGTTCCTCCACCTCTAATGGCTCAATCAAGAGTTCATAACCCAATGAAGGTATCTTTAAAAGAATTAAACTCAAAATAAAATACTACTATGGAGATCGGGATCTAGATGCTTTTTTTTAATTTGCTCATATATATTGAAAACTACCTCAATTACAAGCCGACTGGAGCAAGAAGGGATGAATTTATCAAGAATAGGCTTCACGAAAGAGCTAAAATTTGTTTAAAGAGAGTTGAAGATATTGTTCACGCTATTAATAAACCCATTAATACTTGAGATATCATAAAAGAAAAGTATTGATTACCGAACTATCCGCAGGTATACTATCTACAAGCTAGGTATTATGATCAAGTCTCTTATTCTACTTATACTAGAGCAATGGTTTATGGTCCTACACTTCTTAAGATCTCTAATAAATTTAAAGAATAGATGATACCTACAACTGAAGAAGAAAGAAGAAGACAATATTGATTCCAGAATCTAAAAAAAATTATCAATTAGAAAATCAATTTGGCAAAGGTAATAAGAGTATTATAATTTAAGATGTGAAAAAATATTCAAACCTAAGCTACCATAATATGGAGGAGCCTCTCGTTGAGGTATTTGATAATGTTGTTGGAGGAACAATTATGGAAGGATATGTAGAACCTCCAACTTCAGTTGATTAATGCGCATCCAAGGAAAAAGAATAAGGCAACCAAAAGACAAATCCATCGATGAAAGATCTCTTCATTTCTAAAGAAGAAGATTTGATATGCAAGAGAAGACTAAAATTTATGATATTTACCTAATTCATTGCTCAAATAAATTTGAGGATTATTACAACTTATCTTGATTTGTCAGGTTGGGAGCTAAATTTTTCAAACTGAGAGGAATTGATGCAACTAAATATCCTTGCATATATCAATTATTCAAATTAGAGAAACTAATGCGTACAAATAAGGCTTATTAAAGAAAATCGTGTGGTAGACTATAGAAGATCAAATAGAAAGCATGATTACATCAAAAGTTATATTTAACCAAACTTAAAAGGGCTATATTTTAAGGTACATGCTAAGTTAAGCTTGTAAGCTAGAATATATTCTATAAGAAAATTAGATTGATATGCACTGATTAAAAGAAGGCTAAAATGTGGCATTTAATCCATAGGTTTCCAATGAGTTTAAATTTTGCAATTCATCTTTAGTCATGTCAAAAAAGATAACCTAATGTACATCAATCTAAAACGAAGCTTCACCAGCACTACTACAAAGATTTCAAGATACTTTCAAGAATTTAATATTAAGTTTTTTTTTCTAACGTACTTTGAATCACTCAAAAAGAAAAATCAAACAAGAAGGTTATGAGCTAATCATGGATGATGTATCTGTGCTAACGAAATTTCCAAAAATTATAAAAATATCATTCTGCACCCCATGATGGAAAGGATAACTGATTTTTTTTTTTTTTTTTATATTTAATTTTAGAAATTATTTAATATTTATTTTTAAGCTTGTTTTAAATAACTGTATCTTACAAGAACTAAAAAGTTAATTAGTTTTAAGAGATCTCATTTCTAGTTTTTTAATAAAATTTCAAGTTTTTTTTTTTTTTTTCTTTTGGTTGAAGTAATTCTTTACTTGACACATTGCGAAGTCATAATCTAGCAAAAAGTGATCAGGGAGAGACCATGAACCTCAAGCATTCTTTAAAGAGACTGAAAATATTTAATTGAAGATCCTTATGGAGTTAACTTGAAACTAATAGTTATATTTTCTATGCAAGTTTGCCTACATTGAATTTGGTATCAAAGCCCTAGATCCCTATAATCTTGCATCAAAATAATTAATTTTCTTTATAAGAGGAGAAATGTCATAATAGTCAAAATTACAAAAATATAGTGCTTTTTCTCATCAAAGTTGAATATATTGCAAATATTGAAGAAGAAATGTTGTATAAGAAAAAAATTTATAATAATTGGATGTAAGTATGAGGAATATATCATTAATTAAAAAAAATGTCAATCAACCCAATAAGAATCCAACTTTTCATTTCAGGATGAAGCATATTAATGCATAATATCATTAGATTTGTGATGTTTTAGAAATGAAGTTATTATATCTTAAAATCCATGTCGATGAGAACGGACCAAGAAGATAGGGAGCTTAGTAGAACCCCCTACATGGGTTGAGAAGGGGACATTGATTTGTTGAGTGGGTTCCAATCCATGTTGTTGGGCCACCGACCATGCATTAAGAACCAAGGGTGATGGGCACCCTCACAATTCAGATCTAAGAAGGGCTTTAAGCCCTTTCCTTTTTGTCGTGGAAAAGTCTTTGTGCGCGCCATACAAGATGCATGCACTATACACGATGATTAGCCATATGCACGTGTAGTCATGCATGTGCCAAGGACATTCTTATCCTTTCTGTATCACATGCGCAGCCCCACACTAGCGCAACCAATTACCACATGTGGTTCATGCATTCTTGCACCATGTATGCTGTAAAAAGAGTTTTTCTTTTGTCATCTAATGGTATAAAAGGAGAGAGACAAAATAAAGAGGCCTTATGGTGGTTCTACGTGTTACTTTTGAGAAAGACCATAATGAGGTCTTATGGTGGTTCAATAGATGGGGCTAGGATTTTAGCTCCAATTTTGCTCAAATTTTGGGTAGTCTTAGCACTGTGTTCTTCAACTTTATTAGCTCGGATCATCAATTGAACCTCTCTTAATCAGATTTAGCATACCTATTTGGTGAGATTTTTATTATTGCTTTCTTAAAAATTCATCTAACTGATAATATTAATATGCAGTGATCTATGACTTTGCTAAAGACTTTGTGACATCCCATTATTTTTAAAAATGGAGTTAAAAATGCTACATCTCTGATGTAGGTTGTTGGATTATTCATTTTTAATTATTCATTTTTAGTATTGTGGCTTAATTGTTAGTGCCAATTATTATTATTTATAACCTATTGATTAGTATACGAAGGGGAAATATTTATTTCTCTTTGGTTGTTTCCATTGATTTTTTTAACCAATAATTTTGCTTAAAAACATAATTTTTTAAATTATCATGAATATATCTCATACAATTCTATAAAATCGCTATTAGGCTAGCTGTACTATATGGAACAAGTGTTGGGCAATACTGAAATAACATGTGAATAATTAAGTGTAACATAAATGCGTATGTTAAGATGGATATGTAGCAAAACTTTAAAAGATAGAATTATAAATAAACATATAAGAGAAATGATAAGAGTAACCCCAATTGAAAATAAAATAAGTGAAAATCGATCATAGTGGTTTGGACATATACAACGAAGACCTTTAAATACTTCAGTTAGAAAGAGTGATCTTTTAACAATCCATAATAAGGATAGAGATAGAAGTAGATCTAAATTAATATGGATAGAAATAATTAGAAAAGATATAACTATTTGTAATTTGAATATTGACTTAATCTTAAATAGAGCAGAGTAGAGGAAGCAGATTCATATAGCCAACCTTATGTAGTTGGGAAAAGGCTTAGATGAGTTAAGTTGAGTTGAGTATGTCTTGTAAAAGTATTGCATTTTTCTACTTCTCTCTGTTTATGAATGGGTGGTTAAGAAATTAGTTATGAAAGTGTGAAGGAATTGTGAACTGTTGATTAATTGAACGATGCCAGATATAAGAATTTTGTTGAAATGAGACAACAAGAAAGATGAAAATTAACGGATCATATAATCTTGCCAGCATAAGTCTGATTTGGGATAGCCATTGGAAGACGCAATAACAGTTTTCTCATGTATATGAGGTACTTGTTTTTTAATAACTAGCCCTAACAATTACCCCAAACAAGGCCATAGTCAATGAAATTTTGCTTGGTCTCTTTGGCAATGTTTAAGGTGACCAATTGCTTTATCAAGGAAATTTGTTTTTCTTTTCTTTCCCTTTCTTCCTTTTTTTTTTTTTTTTTGTTCAATAAGGTATAACACCGCTTTTTCTCGCTTTGCACGCTGCTTGACCCATCTTAGGATAGGAAGCATTTGGAATTCTACTATTAAAATTATAGTGTAGCATAAGCTACAATATAATTAAGTTACATATAACTGAATTGCATTGTGACTAAACTAATACTGCTTAAAATATTGTAGCTATAAGATCCTACTTAGGAAAACTATTTGTATTATCAAAAATTACAATATTATCATATATTGGTTATTATAAAAATATAATGTTATAATATATTTTTATTATTAATTAATTAATAATTAAATTATAGCACATTTTGAAAGTATAATATCATTATTCTAATAATAAATACTAGAATATTATTAAATATTATAATAGTAATATTAAAAAATTATAACATAACATAATATAATATAATAATCACCATAATATTAGAATATTTTAATTATTATTTAATTATTATAATAGTGATATTATAAAAGTATAACATAATATAATAAATTATTATTATTTAACTATTATAACATTTATAATATTATAGTATAATTCAATTTTTATTATTATTTAATAACTATATTATAATTATAATGTTATATTATTATATTAATACTACAAAATTATAACATAATATATAATAATACTACATCAATATATCACATTTCGACATTATATCATATTATAATAATATTACAATATGATAATTATAATAATGATAATAATATAAGATTATTCTAATACTATCATAATGTAGCATTTTTATTATTATTGAATAATTATATCATATATTATTAGAAATTATAATATCATTATCATAATATAATATTATAAAATCCTAATATAATATTATAGAAATGTTAAATAATATATATAATAATAATAATATAACATACTATATTATAATATTTTATGATTTTACATTACATAGTTGTATTGCAATTATAATAATATTTTCATACTACATGTATTATGCTATATTATTAGATAATTATATATTATAATATTATATTAATTATAATATTATTTCAATATAATATTAAGAGAATTTTCTAAAGATTTGACCTATAGTCAATTTCATTACAAATCAACTTACATGTTTTTAAGGCTTCACTTCAAGTGTCACTTGTCTTACAACAATAGCAGCAGCAACAAAATCTTAATTTCAATCTAATTAGAGTATCTAATATAACTTAACTTATGATATATAGTTACATTACAACAATTCAAACTACAACTTAACATACAGTGCAAGTTCAATTATAGAACTTCAAACACCCCTAAAGGATGCAGATCTTCAAAAGACATTGATGATTCTCAAATAGCCCTTCTAGGATGGGGTCACCAGTCTTCTATCTAGCTGTACAAGAAACATATTCCACATGGACTTCCCAAACTTTTTTTTTTGAAGGATCTTATTCTTTTGAACCATCATTGATTGCAAGTCAAGATAAGATTTCTACATTCTGAAAGCTGAACATTTGCACAAAGCTAAGATGCTTACCTTGATACTTGCTTACCACACAAAAATAGCTACCTGGATACTTGCTTTACAACACAAAAACATTAATATATGCTTCAAATATAACAAAGTGGATGGCAGATTACCTAAATAACTGATGGCCTGTGTGGGTGCTTAAAGAACCAATCCACCAACAATGATCTTGATTATATCATTGTAGTTATTGACAAGATTCACATTTTAGTTCAAATTCAGTAAATGATAAAGGTGGAGTTTTTTACTGTGAAACAAGTCATCCCTGTTTGCATCAACTAGTTACTGCTGCTGCTGCTGCAGCTGCAAGCTAATCAACTTACAGTATGCTCCATTCTCTTTCTCCAGCAAGCTTGAGTGATTTCCTTGTTCTATGATCTTCCCTTCTTGCAAGACTGAAATGATATCAGCATTCTGAATAGTAGAAAGCCTATGTGCCACCACAACGGTGGTGCGGCCCCTCATGGCTGTGTCAAGTGCCCGCTGGACCATGCGCTCTGATTCAAGATCAAGAGCACTTGTAGCCTCGTCAAGAAGCAAGATAGCAGGATTTCCGATGATGGCTCGCGCAATGGCTACCCGCTGCTTCTGCCCCCCTGAAAGCTGAACCCCTCGATCCCCGACCTTTGTTGAGTAGCCGTCTGGCAAGGCACTGATGAAGGAATGGGCATTGGCAAGCTTAGCAGCCTCAACCACCTCTGCCTCTGTGGCACCATCCTTGCCATATAAGATGTTTTCGGAGATTGTTGTGCCAAATAAGGCTGGCTCTTGCTGAACGAGGCCAATGTGTTTCCTAATGGACTTTAACTGCAGCTTCTTGATATCCTTACCTAGCAGGATCATTGATTAAGAGAAGTTATGACAAGAGCGTGCAAATAATATTCATTCAAGAAAGACTGACATACCATCGATCATCACTTTCCCAGCAATTGGATCATAGAATCTCAATATAAGGGCGAGCAATGTGCTCTTGCCAGACCCACTTGTCCCGACCAATGCCATGCTCTTGCCAGCCTTTATCCTCAAATCAAAATCTTTGAAGACTGGAACATCAGGCCTTGAAGGGTAGTGAAACTCAACTCTCCTCATCTCAATTGCCCCTGTGACCGTTCCTACATCCTCGCCAATGTCACCATCCACCTCAGTCTTCCTGTCGATCACTTCAAACATTGATGATGCCATCTGATTTCCCTTCATGATGTCTGGGGTCATACCAAGAGTCCGTCCTACAACGGCTGCCGCCACTATCAAGATATAATACATCTCATGACAGATTCAAAGCTTACGAGTTCCCTGCCCAACAGGACCGATCCATACCTGCAACAACAAAGACGATTGATTCTTATCCATAAGCATTGTGGGACACACAACAAACACTAGGCAATTTCAATATTGCTAAAGCATCATATAAATGAATTGAGTGCCCTTGAAATGGAACTGATGCCATCCAAAAGTTTTGACTGCATGGTTTGCATAGCAGGTCGAATGTTGATCTCCATTGCTCGGTCTGGACTAGTCTGGTTTAGCTGGGATCTTTAATTAGATTAGATTTGCAGGCTGAGCTACTAGACCCAAAATACTAGGCCAGATAGGTTCCATTAAGCTGACTGTCCAAATCAGTGACAAAATTTTGACAATTTCAAAATAACCTGACCTATCTGTTTCACCACCTATTTATTAACTTGAGAAATAATCTGGTTTCGCAAGAAGATAGTATTGCAGAGCTAGAAATCAAGTGAAGCATATGGAAATCTATAAAGCTGGTTATCATGAGGTGGTTGCTAGCACAAGTCAGAACCAAAAACCAGGTATTCTAAAGAGCAGCTTGGGCAAACGACTATGGTCTTGATGAACTATTGTAAAGACTAGTACTTTTGAGGAAAACCGTGAAACCTAGTTAAAAGTCATTCACGCTTACAAGCTTATTTAAGTCGCCAAGTTTGGGATAGCTCTGGAAATCTTCCACAGAACATTTGATCCAAACTTGAATACAAAATCAAGTCATCAGACCACATAAGTGCACCAAGATTAATCCAGTGATGAATCAAGCTTAAGAATCATACTGACACAATTATATATATTAAAATTAGTGTCACACAGCTAGTAACTTTAGCATACCACAAGGCAAGGCCATAGGAAGAGAAAAGGAAGCACTGGGAAAGGCCACAAAAAATGCCTGCAATCTGGCCACGTCGAAAAGAGCTCTTGGAGGGTTCCTTGAGCTCACGGGCATAGAGTTCAACAATCTTCTCTTCTAAGCAGAAGGCAGTCACAGTGCGGATATTACTTGCAGCCTCAGCAGCAAGTGTGTTGGCCTTCAGGTAGGCCTTGCTCAAGTTCACACCATAACCTCTCAAAAATAGTTTCTGTGAGATGAAACATATACATCAATAAAATCAGAGTGGGCAGGCAGACATGTTCACAAATTTTAGGACAAGGGAATTCACACCTCACTGATAAACCCAGTGACCATCAATGGGTATGTGGCCAACACCACAAGAGTTATCCGCCAACTCGAAACAAATGCAATGGCAACTGATGTCACAATCATTCCACCGTTCTGCAGGAGGACAGATGAGCGATCAGCAACGATTGTACGTACCAGAGTGGCATCGGTTTCCAGGCGAGATGACAGCATGGAGCAGCTATTTCTCATGTCATCAAACCATCCAATCTCATTCCGCAACATTGCTGGCATTGTATCATCCAAACACGAGCATCAAATGATCATACGCTATATTTTAAGCAGGAAGACTGGGTAAGAAAAGTACCTGCAAACATTCTTTCTCGAATGCGAAGCATAAGTCTTTGGCCAAGAATTCCAAAGCTAAACTGCTCAGCAGAATGAGCAAACATAGAGGCAACAGCAGCACTACAAAAAAGGACTACAAGCTTCCTTATTTCTCGTTTTGTTGACTCCCAATCCATGTAGTAGGTCACTAGTGTTCGTGTAAGTCCAAGAGCAAAGAGTGGTGCTTGGATGCCAACAATAAAGGAACTTAAGGTTCCAAACAGCCCAAATACCCAGTCAGGACTAGCCATGGAGTATAATCTTCTCATAGAAACCTGCCTCACCTTTGGCAAGCCATCCTCATCTGCAGAATAATAGCTGATGGAGTCCTTGTCAGATCGAAAGCTGCCTCCAAGACTTGTCCATCTACTTGAGAGGTCCAGTGAAGCTTTCATGCTAAAAATGAAAAAGAAGAAAAAAGAATTTAGTCAATATAATGATATATGCATGATATAGATAATACTCAAACTTGGAACGCATTTGAGTGTCCTGCAAAATTATTCCTTCCTCTTGCAAAACCTTATATGGCCATCGTGTTAACAAATTCTCTTTTAAAGTTTTGTGTGTTAAATGTCAGAAAGATTTTTCTTAAGAAGAAGAAATCATAAGTTTCTCGATCTTTGGCCAAATTCTCACATTACAAGTTCTCCACTTTATAATGGCCAAGCATCAGAACCTATATAGTCCCTAAATTTTGAAAGTTCAAACTTCTGAATTGAACTAATAAGTCAACAGTAGTCCACAAGGTGATGGAAGAACTCTGAGAGCAGATGAAATTGAAACCTTGGAGGTTGTTCAGCATTGACATTCTCCAAGTGGAATGGTTGCTGCAATTGGAGCTGAGCAAGAGAGAAATAGGCACTCTGAGGGTCTGCGGAGAGCTCCTCATGAATCCCAGTCTCCACAATTTTTCCACCTTTAACAACAGCAATAATGTCTGCATTTCTGACTGTGGACAGCCGATGGGCCACCAAGACCGTTGTGCGACCTACCATGATCGGTCAAGAGCTGCTTGAAGGCTCTTCTCAGACTCAACATCAAGTGCACTTGTGGCCTCATCAAGGAGAAGAATGGCAGGGTTTTTCAGTATTGCTCGAGATATTGCAATTCGCTGCTTCTGCCCTCCTGAGAGCTGGATCCCTCTATCACCTACCTGGATCATTATAATTGTAATAAAATGCACATTATAATTGTAATAAAATGCTGTGATATATGCTGTTATTATATTACATGAGAGCAAACCATCACCTGTGTCTCATATCGATCAGGAAGGTTCTCAATGAATGCCAGTGCCCCTGATAGCTTAAGAGCATTTGTGATCTCATCATTAGTTGCATCATATTTTCCATAGAGGATGTTTTCTCGAATGCTTGTGGCAAAAGCACAGGCTCTTGACTAACCAATCCAATCTGCTGCCTCAGCCACTTGAGTTCCAGATCCCTGATGTTGCAACCATCTAACAATATTGTTCCAGAAAGGGGTTCGTAGAACCTCTCGATGAGTGAGATCACAGTGCTCTTTCCTGAACCACTTCCGCCCACAAGAGCAATAATCTTTCCTGATGGTATATCCAAATTGAACTCATCAAGGATAAGTGCATTTGGCCGCGATGGATAGCTGAAGCTTACATTGCAGAACTGGATCTGTCCATGCACCGTGGGCAGTGTCTTCCCAGTGTTAGAACTTGCTTTGACAACTGCTTGCCTCTTTATCAACTCAAATATGGGGTATGCAACGGTTTTTGCCTTTATGAATGAGGAAAAGTCAGGTGCTCCCTGTCCAAGAGCCCTGCATGGCATTTTAAATAGCAGATTGCTTTACTGTTAGATTACATTGTCAGAAATTGATTTGTGGTCAACTTGCAGTGAAGAAAGGATAAAAAGTAAATAGCATTAGAGTCTGTTAAGTATATTAGTTAGAAAACTTGCAGTTCATTTAAAAAACATGAAACAAGTAGCTGTACTAATGTACTAATCTCTTGCATAGATCAATGAAGAGCTACACGAGTCTCTCAGTAAAATGTGTTGATTTATTTGTCAAGTAATGTTTTGCATGTTTCCTTTTTTTTTTTGCTTGGTGCTTTCTTTCATTTTTTTTTTTTCTTTTGGGGGCCCCGGGGGGAGGTGGAAGAGGGGGTTAGTTGTTTGCAAGGGGGCTAGAATTTTCATATGAATAAGCTTAAAATTAGGTCATATAGAGCTAAAAACTTACTTTAGTTGGCTATCAAATAGAAGGTGCCATAATGTTGATGTCTATTACTTGCATAATAAAAGCGAATAAGATTTTCACTACTACTTCAATGAAAACCCAAGGTTTAGGGAAATATTAAACAAAATGCGCAGGTCAATATATCCACCCTTTTTGATGCAAAACATAAGCATGCACTAAAGAAGAAAGAGCAAAAAATAAATTATTCATCCAAAATAGACTTTTGAGTCAAATTTCATCTAAACCTTTGGCAAATTTACAGATGATTTGTTTCTTAACTGTAAGGCGTATCATCATATCTAGTTTTTATTACTTAAACAAAAGAAAGTGTTTAAATGGAGTTCAACATTATTTTCTCTATGAGACTCTTTTAGGTTTTCATAACTAGATGGAATAAGAAATGAAACCATTCGTAAAATAGATGTAGCTCTAATCGAGGATAAATTAAGAAAGGAACGACTTATATGGTTTGGATATATGCAATGTAAACTTAGAGATGTACGAAAGAGTTGTACATAAAGGAAAAAAAAAAAAGGTAAAGATAGACCAAAAATCATATAAGAGGAAGTAATAAAGAAAAACTTAAAATTTTTGCGTCTTATAAAAAATATAATTCAAAATAGAGCTGAAGGAAAGAAAAGGATTCATGTAGCCAACTCAACTAGTTTAGGATTAAGGCTTTGTTGTTATTGTTGTTATTAGGTTTACATGATTAATGAAGGTTTTTAGCAATTAATTCATTTTCTAGGTTTGATGTTATGCTAGATACATAAATCAGACTCATATGGGACAAGGTTTGCTGCATCAAATTAAAGTCTTTTGGGATTAACTAACACAGAGAAAATCAATTTAATTATTGGGAGCATTTAAATGATTTAAATTATTAAATTAAGTCCTCCTCCAACTAGGAGAGGTCCAAGGCTTGGGGTAGCATCTTCAGTTCTATTTATCAAGAAAGAAAAAGGGAAACCCATAGACCACTTGTATATCATAACTGAATCATTTTAGAAATGGAAAAAAATAGAACAACAAAATTATGAAATTCTTGGACTTACAGGCCAGCAACAATGACAGTGAACGTAGTGGCAAATGCTTCTCCTCCACTTGATATGCCCTTATGGATGACAACACTGCTGTACCATAAAATTAGTGCCCATGAAGAGAAAATAACACAGTACACAGATCCAAACCCCATGCCCTTGGCTAGCCCTTCCTTCTTGCCATACTTGTATGTTTCCAGAAGTGCTTTCTTGTAAGATTTCACAGCCTTCTCTTCTCCCACAAATGCTTGGACAGTGCGGACATTACCAATCACCTGCATCCACAGCGTAATTTATCATAATTCACTCACCAACCATTACAGTGTAGAAATTTAGGATGAGAAGTATCACCTCCTCAGCAATTTCTCCAGCCTTAACATAAGATTTTCGAATTCCAGCAACAAGACCAATAGCAACGTATACATATGCCCCGCCAGCAAGGGCAATCAAGGGAACCACAGACAACGTCACAGCGCTGATCTGCCAAACATGGCAAAATCCAATTGCAGATCCCGCAACGAAGCAGGACATGGAGTGCAAGATGCCTGCAACCTGCGAAGAAGTGAAGCCAAAATTTTCACATGCACCAAACGGTAAGAAAGCCAAGCATGTATCTTTGATGCATCACAACATGAAATCGATATCACTCCAATCCTTAATATGACATATTGAAATAACCCAATCAAATTTCTAATGAACAAAAAAAAAACTTTTTCCACCGTTTTTGTTATACAGAATTGTATTTTGTTATATATGATGCAATGATATATACTATGTTTTAACTGCACTTTTACCATCTTCATTCCTGTGGCAAATACACATAAAAAATAAATCTGTCGGGCATAAGGATGCTTTTAGAATTGATTTATAGATCATCTCTGTTCTAATTTATTTCAAATCCATGATTCAAGAATCAAAAAATATATATATATATCAAATAAACTCTAATGGAGTCCAATGATAAGAAAACATGTCTCTATTTGGCGTCCAAAATCTCAGCCAATCTTTATTCTGGTACACTAAAATTGATCAACTTTTCATTGCCATCTTTCCTTCACGAATGTGTATATTCCATGGCCATTTATATAGAACAAAAAGAAAACAAAAAAAAAAAAATTGCCATCTCATTTCCCGTCTGGATTCTCTCTATTTTACTGAGCAAAGAATCAACCAAATCGAATTTACTCGGGCATATTAATGTTTTACCAGTTGCAATCATTGCAAAAGGGCACAGGAAAAACCCCCGGATCCCATTGCCTCCGTTCCTTGCCCTCCAGAAACCATAGTTATGAGAATCAGACCGAACTGACCGGTTCGACCGGTTAAACTGGGACCCAAAGGCTAAGCCGGTCCGGTTTCAATATAAAACCGAATGTATAAGTGATCCGGAATAACCCGGTCAACCCATCCGGTTCACCCATAAACCGATCAATTCAATCCGAACCGGTTTGGATCACGGGTTTTATTATAATGTTAACCTTGAATTTTTTATTAAAAATTAATTTTTATTAATATAAATATATTTTTATATTAATATAATTGATCGATGGTTGAACCATTGACCCAACGGTTGAACCAGTGACCCGATGATCCGAGCCCTTGGCAGGGTCAATGTCTGGATCGAGTCTGACAACTATGCCGAAACCTCATCTTAACCCCAGCCACTGACAATAGACTACTTTGCTTTAATTCGAGGGTGGAGACCAGCGTTTATGCAGACCAGCGTTCGAACGATGCCATGGATCCTTTTACCTCAACGGACCTCGCAAAAAACGGCCAGACTTTTCTCCGGTCCGCTCTAACCGTCCAGCTTCGACCGGACTTTTTTGGAATTAGATTTTTTTTCTTTTTAAGAAAGAATAAGTAATGATATTTAAGGATCCTTAATAATTTTGTCCTGGATGTAAATACCACGGTAGCAGTATTTTAAACAAAAATATATTGAATATTTAAAATGCATGCACTGGATACTCGCTGAACGTGTATTAAAAATTTAGTAAATGTTTATTGATATAATCAAACCAAGAGCATAATCATTGGAGGGCTCTTAAATAGGTATCATTTTGTCAAAAAATAAAATAAAAAATTTAATATTTAAGTGGTTTTTTTGTGCAAAAATCAACTATTGTATTTAAAGGTGAGGGCGATTCTCAATTTTGATAATCAATGCCTTAATTTGATCTGAGAATTAATCCTTCTGCTTTTGAATCAATTAGATCATTTTTTCAAAGATTGAACCTATTATTATAACATTCATATCAGATCAATGGATTAAATTGATGAACGAGACCCTTAATTAGTATGGTTATTTAATCAAATCAAGTATATAATTGATATTATCAAAATTAGATGAGCCAAGATTTTTTTTCTTTTTCGATATAGTAACCTAGTGTGAACCAATAAAACCAACCATTTTGTATGCCCTTTAAAATTATCTTTTTACAAATATTAAATATTAGTATTATCTTTTAAAGGATTTTTTTATTTTTTTTTCTTTTAGACCTAAATCTCTCTTTCCCTCCTTGCTAATCGATCTGGCTATTTTTCTCTCCCTTGCTTTGCTAAAGCTTACCGGCGGCAACCCAAAGCTTTCCCTCTATCTTTGTCATTTTAGGATGTAATGCTCACTTTAACTTAATTAATTACTTATTTTGAATAGTAGGCTATGACAATTAAGTAACTAAAGCTCAAGACTCCAAGTTGCAAGCTATTTCTTAATGCTTTTAATATAAATTTGTTCTTCGTAATTTTGTCTTTTAAGATAATTTGAGAATGAGATTTGAACTTTATATCTTGAATATTTAGTAACTAATTTAAGCTTCTTCTAGTAAGGTAATTTGCATTTTAGTAACTATTTCTATTGAAAATTAGTGGCACGATTTGTTGTTAGCTTACAAATTTAAAAAAATAAACTTATATATATTAATATTGCACTGTTATAAACCAACACTAGGTTATTACATTTGGGTTTCACATAATAACTATATAAGTATAACTATCATATATGATTTATATTTGAAGATGAAATATTTACATGTTTCTTATAGATTGTGGTTTTGAAAATATTTATAAATTATTATTTTAGTTTTTTTTTTAAGAAGTTGATATTTTGGTTTTGTAAATATCTATTTAAATGTTCTAAATGGCCATTTCAGCTTTGTAAATATTCATTTCTTAATAACCTTGATTGATAAAGCTCTCTCAAACTCTAAACCTCTATATGAAAAGCTAGGAAAATTAGTAAAGATCACCCTTGAAAACAAATCTCTCAAATATGTAGGAGAGCTTTATTGGTTGAGATCAGTGCAAGAGTAAATGAAGATCATTTTTAGAGAGTTTTGCCGATTGAGGTTGGCTTTAGAAGCGATTGAAAATCTCTTTCGAAAGGAATTATCTTAAGTTAAAGCTTTGAACTTAGGGAGAGAGCTTTGCTGGTCAAGGTCAATCTTGAAAGCAATTGAAGACCATTCCTAAAAGCATATCAACTTTATCAATTGACTTTGGCTTTAAAAGCAATTGAAAATCATGGTTGAAAAGCTTTGCTAGTTAAGGCTAATCTTGAAAGCAATTGAAGACCACTTTTAAAGAGCTTTTACTAATCAAGGTCAAACCTGAGAGGATTTTTACGATCTTAGGGGTGAATCTCTCAGGTTAGAGCCAGAAAATTGGGAACTTTGCTAGTTTGTGTTGGCATTAAGAGTGATTAAAGATCATTTCTAAAGGCAAATCTTTTAGATCGAAGCTTGGGATTTAGGAGTTTTGCTAATTGAGGTTTGCCTTAGGTGCAATTAAAGATCATTTTTGAAAATTTTTACCAATTGAAATCAGTCTTGGGTGTGATTGAAGATTAGTCTTAGAAATTATCGGTTTAGTATAGTATAACTTGATATAGTATAATATACATCTCACACTGAAATAGAATATCAATATTAATCTACTACACATAAATAGTGTTTTTCTCTTTGAAAATGAATATATTCCCCTACTCTCTGCATAAGGAAATTTTAATTATTTTCTTTTAGAGACGAGAGCATATAAGGATATTTCGAGCTAGTTAATAGAGAACTCTAAAATATGGCAGCCTATGAGCTAGGAACATCCATCTAGTGGTTGGCCAAGGCTACACATAGATGGATCCTTGTGACTGCATAACTCTCTCTCTCTCTCTCTCTCTCTCTCTCTCTCTCTCTGGGGTAGTACTGATTGATAGCACACCTTATTTCTAATTGGAATCATGACCAACATAAAAAGTGACTCCATCTTAATACTTTTTGGCTTTTTATTTCATAGAAGGGCTCATAAATAATGGCCTGCACAACAGGAAGTAGCTTCTCTAAACAACCTTTGCCGTCCAAACCTAGTGAGGGAAATTTTTGAGTCATTTGTTCAAATGCCAAGAACTTTTCTAGGTTGATATGCACTTGCGGCACCTTTGGTGTTGAACAAGGTGACAGAATCTCTATGTGGAAGATGTTTTGATGCTTTTGAAGACATTTGTTGAGCCAAAAAACTAGAATGTGTCCGGGGAGGCTAATGCAATTATTAATTGTTTGCAAACTAAAAAGAGACCAGCGGTATTGACTATGCTATGACTTATTGTATCTATACATGTATCCACATTATTTATATGAACGTCTCTGCCTTTCGAGCAATGGAATTAGAACTATTTCATATATCAAAAAGATATATGTGTTCATATTCTACTAGCTAGTTTGGAGTAAATTAAAATAGTAACTACAATGACAGCCATGTTGACCAACATAATAGAAAATAACAAAAATTATTGACAAATAACAAATCCATTTGCCAAGCTTCTATTCATTGAATAATGTATACTAATTTTTTGTATTAAACATATAAGTAAAAATTCAAAATATTAGATGACTAGTACTAAAATTGTTGTTGTTGTCATTATCATAAAATCGAATAAGATATTGTTACTTCATGCAATAGTTAAAACAAGAAAATAGTTTCATGCGAACATATCAAGCAGCCTCACAAGCTGCTACAAGGGCTACCATTTTAACTAATGTTAAGAGTAGTTAAGTCTTATTAGCCACTTAGACAACTTGCTTCATTTACATAGTAGACTAGATTGACCTACTTATAATTTCTTTATAGGGTTATCATTTGATTGATTCTTTATTTATTATGGCCAAAAGAAAGCATCCCATTAGATTTATTTCAAAGAGATAATAAGTTTTCTTTTGATATTGTAAAGAGCACAAACCAACGTATAAATATAGATTGGATAGCCAAATTTACCAACCTTTTCAGACATAGCTTCTTGTATCACAATGATGTCGCTGGTAACAGAAGTAATCACCTCTGCTGTCGAAGCTTCAGTGTCAAATGTGCTAATGTCTTGACTCAACATAGCTCGAAGGTATGCTAGTCTAATTTTTGATGCTTGCCTCTCACCAGTGTGCATCCAACAACCCACCTCTACAATATATATAATTTGACATAATTAAACAAAGAAATGAATAATAATATATGAAACATATAAACACAACCCCATGGATACAAAGAAATGAATACTAATATATGAAATATATAACAATTTTTCTGCAATGCTTCTGATTATGTGGATGGTGATAGAAAATCTGGATTTAACGAATCCATAACATGACCAATAATTTCAATATCATGAGGATATATGCATTTTTAACATAAAATAAATGGTACATCAATTTATCGCAAGATCCATAACTTCACTACAATGCAGAACCGATTAGGATTTTGTGTGTACAGTAAGATAGAAGACTTCTCTCTACCCTATAGGCAATGAAAGTATTATGGCTCAATAGGAATACTGCAATATTTATGAAGTAAGGATAAGGACCTCTTCTTGTACAATTTAATTCAAATTATTGTATGCCTAGGCCTCTTATTTATAGGGTCCACACTTAATATAAGTCCATACTACTTTAAAGTGCTCCAAATAACTTAATAACATAAATGGAAATCGCAACCATAATGGGCTCATAAAATATTCCATTAATTCGGTATTCAATTAATTCAGATAATGACTATGTTAGTACATATATTGAAAAAATTTTAAAAAAATTTTAACAGTCTCCTACTCTGACAACATATGTCATGAATTTATAGAAAAAACATTTCTTCAAATTAAATAACATAAAATGTTGCCACAATAGAGAATGTCAAATATGACTAAGCACCTTTATAAATAAAATTGATCCAAAATAAGATTATAAGCACTCAATAATGTAAAATATCATATCTAATAAGGATATAAAATAAATACAAGTAGATTACAAATATTCTCATGATCAAAAAACAATGCATGGGAGTGTGGCATGCAAAATGCATGGCAAAATGTGATTAACATTCAAACCATCACAAATGATTCAAGCATCCACCTAAGATACACTGCTTCATATGAGGCCTACTAAGACCGAGTCAGAATGTCTTAGATCACAATGCTAGAAATAATAACATAAATATGCACACAATAACAATATATAGCATAAACAATAATACACAATATTCATAAGAATCATAGTTGCAACTATAATAATATCATAAACTCCCACTAACCTAAAATATCAAAAGATTTTACCATTCCCATGTGTGTTTCATGTTCCTAAAGAGCTTTAATAACCAAGTCTTTAGATAGTGGGTCAAAATCATATAGTCAGTGACCTCAAGATAAACTCAACAATATGAGGTTTTAAAACAAAAATGCATAACTAAAAAACCTAATATTTAGCCTCACAATATACTATATGCTCCGCCTTCATAATTGAGGTAGCTATAAGTGTTACCCAATACTCTTCTATAAAACAGCTCCTCTTGACATTGCAAATATATAACCAGAAATGGATGTATCATTAGCTAGATAGCTTGCATATTGGCATCAAAATATCTAGTCAACTCATGTTGATCGGATCATATACAAATGGGCATACAATCTTTAGTGCACTATATGATGACTTAAGTAGCAACGTTCTAATGATTCAATCCAAGATTACTCAAGTAGTTTTGAAAGTATATTTATTGCACAAGCAATATTAGAATGATTACATACTTGAACATCTGTCACGCTACTAATGGTAGATACACATGGAAACTATCTCATTGATCTAAAATCACTTAGTCTTTGAAAGTATCACACTTTCAAAATCAGTGCTATTATAAAAAGAGCAGAATTATATATTAAATTTTATTGAAACATCTCTCAATATAGATTTTCTGAGACAAGCCAAATATATCGTAGGATCTATCATAATCGATCTGCATTCTTAATAATAAAAGAAGCATTACCAAAATCTTTTATTTCAAAGTGACATAACAACTTCTGTGTCTCATTCAAAAGAGCAATATCATTAATTGCAATCAATATATATATATATATATATATATATATATATATATATAGTACAAAAAATATGAATCCATGCTCACTCACTCTAATGTATATGCACTAGTCAACAAAGAAAGTCAACAGCTTTCTTTTTCCAAAAAGAAAATGATTATCTCATTAAATTTGAGACATTATTACCTAAAAGCCTACTTTAACCCATATAGAAGGTTTATCTATGGCAGAAATATTATTAATGGGTTTAGCAAACTCATTATCTCGCAAGGCTAAATTCATGTTCACAATAGAAATGAGAATAATAAATGAATTGGCATAGCCCTCATAATTAGTCCCAAAATAATTGATAGTAGACAATGTCATTGTCATTGTAAAGTCATAAAAGGTTGAGAAAATAATCTTAAATAAGTTCATTATGCATGTAGAATTAGAATTATGCTACTCATAATAAGTTTCCTTATTATCTGATTAACTAGGCTATTAATTGGATCTATGAGCTCTTACATCATTGTAATCATGCTTAAGGAACCCAAATTATAACACAAAAATAGGACTCTTCTACAATATAAGCAAAGTAATTAAATCATCATACTCTTAAAACTTGATACCGAGAAGATATACTAAACTTTTAAGGATATAATATGTAATTTATTATCTTTATTCCACTAAAATCCTACCAAATAATGACATATAGATAGGATATGACCACAGTCGTATGGATTCCTAGCATCATTACAATCTCATTTACTATTATTATTATCAAAATTTTATCATCATTTATCTCATAATAGATGAGTACCAACTAATCAAAAAATATATTTAATTAGGGTTGCTACAATAGGCCCAATTTCTTATGCATCAAGTTTGTGTCATAATATATTTATTTTTGCACATACATCAATAATAAAAATTTAGTAAAATATAAAAAAAATACAATATCCAAATCACATTACATGAGAGAGTGCAAATAAATAGTCACTTGACAATATGAGAATATTATTTTAGAATTTCTAGCCCAAAATTCAAAAAGTGCAACATGCAAAATTACAATCATATTACGTAATACTTAATCGAAATAATATTATAGAATTTTAATTAATAAAATGGGCTCAATATATCAATTTGGTGTATGAAGTCTAATGGATGAAAGGAAAAAGTCCCAATAACTGGCCCTCGTCCCAACAATGAAAGAATGACCTCACTACTGCAAAATCCCTCTTGCTAGAGAAAGAGAGATATTAAGGACAAAACCCTATTATTAGGTCAACCATGGTGATTGGCTCTTCTTGGGCAATGATTAGAGCACAATTTCACTATCTCATATAAAATACTATACTGTATAATAGATAGAAAATCTAGATTTAACAAATTCATAACATGATCAATAATCTCAATATCATGAGTATATGTACATGTGTATTATAAAATAAATTATACCTTGATTCATCAAAAGATTCATAACTTTTCTACAATGCAAAACCTGATTAAGGTTTATGTATGTTAAAAGAAAAGACTTTCTTCCATCCTATAGGTAGAAAAAATATTACAGCCCAATAGGGATATCGCAAGATTTATAAGGTAAGTGTAGAGACCTCTCCTTATAATAATCAAACTCAAATTATTGCATGCTCTACCCATTATGAGCTACTTATTCACAAGACGTATATTTAATAGAAGCCCATACTACTTTAAGGTACATCAAATCGCCCAATAACATAAATGGCGATCATAACTATAATGGGGTCATAAAATACTTCATTAATTTGGCATTTAATTAATTTGACTAATGACTATACTAGTTGACATACTCAAAAATTTCTAACATGCTCTAAAATGAAGTCTAATAGCATAAGAGGATGGTATAAAGAATTGAAGACATTGAATAGGAGTGTTGAATTGGTTGGATTCAAGCCCAATTGCCAAGAAAAATTATTTTAAAAAAATACCCTAACTGAACCTAACGTGTAAACATACACCCATGAGTTTTTCAATGCCCTTATTTTAATAAATTTATCGTTAAATGCTACCCATTACTTTAATGATATTTTAGATTAATCACATTCATCCTTGCCTCCTGATAGGTGTCTCTTCCATCTAGAGCACTAATACGAATTAAATAATATATGTTATAGTAGAAATGACTGTATAAAAGAAATGGATTTCAGTAGCTCAAGAGAATATTGTTTGTTTATTTGGATATATAGAATTCCACTCATATTTGATTAAATCTAAATTTGGATCATCTAAATTCAATATTAATGATCTGAGTTATTGGATGTGAACTACTATTTTCAAAATCTTTATATTCCAAAAATCATATGATTTTGTATCTCCTAGTATGAAGTAGCCAATAAATTGGATATCTAAGTAATTTAAAATTATATATTTTTTATTCTCTGAATGTATAGTTTAATAGTCTCCAAATCATATGATTTTTAGTATTAAGGATCTTAGAGATAGTAGATTACATTGAACAACTTGAATCATGATCTATATTATCTAAATCTAGACATGAAATGGGATTGACTTATTTACTTTTAATAGATCTTCGTTCAAATTTGATTGGATCTACTTTTGGATAATGTAGGTCCTACATTATAATCTAAGTTATTAGATGTAATCTACTACCTCTAATATATATAGCAAAAAACATGTGATTTAGAATCTCCTAACCTATATATCAAGTTGTCAAAATATTTAATAATCTAAATAACATGAAATAATATATATATATATATATATTAACATCTTGATCCATATACTAAGTATCTAAAACATATACTTTTTAGTGTATAAGTATTTTAAAGAAAGTAGATTATATCAAATAGCTCAGATTCTTAATGTAAGATCTTTATTATACAAATCTTGTGCTGCCTAAATCTAAATGGAGAATCTCTCGGGCATAATCAAGCATTCTCTTTCTGTCTCTCTCTCTACATGTATTTATGTGTGTATGCTTTTAAGAAATGGTTATAACTATTGCCACCATGTCATTTGATTGGGAGTTGAGATGAGCAATGCACATAGATTATGATACTTGAAATAAATAAGGGAAGAAGTAGGATGAAAGAGATGAAGCTAAAAGGTGAAACAAATAGTTTAAAACTTGGGTCACTAGTGGCTCAGCTCATATCAATTGACCAAGAAATAATTGAGATAGCCTTAGCCCATATAGGAGCAAAAAGAAAAGTAATGTATCCCCAACCATCAACCCATCAAATTCTTGATGCAAGAGGAATCATCTTCGTTTGGTGATGAATGCAATTTAGGACGTCACGAGGGCCTCCTTAATTTTGCATGAAAATTAAAAAAGACCCAAAATATTGATGCTGAGACATTTTTTTTCAAGCTCTATATTGGTATTTTATTATGAAATTAACTTGATTACACTCAAGAATACCTTTACTTAGATTCGATCAATTCTATAAGTGGATAATAAGAGTCTTATTTTGATGATCTAATTCATTAGATATGTTTACCATTTTTAAAATATTCATGCACAAACCATGTGATTTCAAGATTCTTAGCCTGTGCACTAAGTGGTCCAAAAATTGAATAGTTTAGATAGCACAAAATAATATTTTTTTATCACTTAATACATGGACTACGGGTGTCCAAATCAAATGATTTTTTTATATACAACTATTTTTCAGATAATAAATCATATACAATGACTTAGATCATCAAAGTAAGACTCTAATCAGCTAAATCTGGACTTGGAGCGGAGATCTTCTCAAGTATAACTAAATCAAGATTATTTTATTATACTTATATAAAATTTCACCATCTTATAAAATATATTTTATATATTATTTACTAGTTAGTTTATAAAAATAATTTTTACCTTTTCCTTTTATGACATTTATAAAACTTTGTTGTCTAAAATATTTAAAACTATCAATACATATAATATCTCATTGCATCTATATATATTTCTTTTGCAAGTTCTATAAAAATACATAATTCTTGATTATTTTTTATATTATATATTTTTATTTTAAAAAATAATTTCTTATATATTTTCAATATAAATCTAGTCATACCAATAATCTAGATTCTTAGTCAAGGTTGGCCTCCATGCATGTCTAACAACTATATACATATATATGAACATAACTAGTACTTGACTTGCATTTATATCCATTTATAATAAATATAGATACTAATTTTGATATTTATTTAATATCAATATCAATATTCAAATTTGATAGAGACAAATTGCATTAGCAACCTAGTGATGTGTGGCTTCTGAGCTACGTTGTTAACGCCTATAGTGGTAATACAACATTAGAAGAGTATGACTAATAAAGCCTCTAGCCATTCTACTTAGTAGAATTATAAACCATGTAAGTACAACAAGATTGAAATTAAGCTCTCACACTCCAAGGGGAAGGAACATTCATTGACCGAGGAGACCACAGCCATAGCATGGAGTACAAGAAATTGAAGGGTGAAATCAAGGGCCCCATCTAAATGTGTGGCCTTATAAAGCACATATGGGGCTCCAAGGCCTTGTCTAGCAAGTTAGGAGTCATGACCCGTCCAACAACATTGAACTATGACAATCATCAATTTATCACTGGGATGATCAACAAGATCTACAAAGGGTTTACCATTAGTGGAGAGAGTTTCTTGAGTAGAAAGACATATGATTAATAACACAAGGCTGAGACACTAAAGCAATAGAAGATAGAAGAGGTTAAAATGTTATCTAATGCTCATCTAGAGGAGATCTAGAGCCCCAATGATGATGCACTAATAGTCTCCATGATGATCACAAACTACCAAGTGAAGAAAATTTTAATCGATAATGAAAGCTTAATCAACATCCTTTATTTTGAAACTTTCAAGAAGATGGGGATCATTAGGGACCATCTGAATCATTTCAATGGTTCGCTGGTCAACTTCTTTGAAAATTTAGCCCAAAGTAAAGGAACTATCATCCTCTAAATGACTCCTAGGAAGGAACCTTGTCAAGCCATAGCGATGTTAGATTTTTTATGGTGAAGGCTCTCTTAGCTTAAAACATAATTTTAGGTGCCCCAACCTTAATGCTTAAGGGCCATCACATTAAATTACCTCCTCACTATGAAGTTTCTATTGAGGATGGAGTCAAAAAACTCAAGGTGACTAGTTAGTAACAAGACAATGCTACATCGCCAAATCAAAGAGAAAGGATAAGGTGGCCAAGGCTCTTGCCTTAAAGAACCTCAACTGAAAGGCAAACAAAATGTAAATGACTTGATAGCCTCATGGCACTAAAGTGTACAAAGCACTGAAGGACCATAAATCTGCTAAGGATTGAGTCTTTACCATTTTCAATAAAAAGGGAAAGATAGTAGGCATCAAAGAGATATGAAATAGTCTTTTCATTCCATTTCATTAAATTATAAGGTAGGCCATTACATGTCAGAAAAGGCTAGAAGTCATACATTATTTGTATTTAGCTGATACTAGTTACATGTCAATAAAGGTTGAAAGACCATATATACAAGCTCGATCCCCAGCCTAAGCTAATCCCAAGAGAAATGCACGAGTAGCTAAAAAGGAGTGGGAGGAAATATGAAAAAGGAATGATATAAGAAGAGGAGATAGCAGGACGAGAAGAAAAAGAAGAGGTATAGGAAGTACTAGTTCTACATCCTCTGCCATCCCCCCCTCTACTGCCTCTTTTGGGATAGGATCTAGGCACGATCATAGAACACCATCATAAACTATCTCAAAAATAATGGTGAAGGTATCTATCAAAATGAGTCAACTTATCATGGAAGGCCTTTGAATGCTAAAAGTTCTCAACAGCTTGAGCAAAAGCGACAAAGAACTCCCTCTAGAGCCTTTTGATCTTCAATGAAGCTCCAAAATCTCTCCTTACTATTGCCACACGACGTAGGGGCGTGTAGGGTAAAGCGAGGCTTACCCATAGCCATAGCAAAATGGGTTGACTTGAGTAGAAACTTAAAAACTTTTCATTATCTTTAAAAAATTGTAAAATAAGTTAACTTTGGCACCTAGTCAAAAGTTTCATATTTGAGTTATGATAAGAGGGCAAGTAGAACTCATGGTATAAACAATGGGAGAAATACCTATAAGGAAGCAGCAAAATAAGTTTACTTTGCTGTCAATTCAAACTTTCTATATTTGAATTACAATAAAGGAGAAAAGTAGAACTTGTAGTCTGGATACTAAAGCATCCTTTCTAAAAAACTATGAAATCAATTGACTCAAATACTAACTCAAAAAATTTTTAGATTGCAATAAAAGTGTCAGTTAGGGATTATGGTATAAACATTGGATTTAATACAATGTTCTAATTTAGCTGTTTTGCCCATTCAATTACACATTAGTCAAAATCAGCAAATGGGTTTGACTGTCTGATCTAATCCACAATATTTCTAGCATCAATTATTATCCAATTGATGTAGATTGGGTCAAATTGACCATTGGGTTCAATTGAAAGCCAAATGTAATATTTAGGATCAATGACCTAGTCTGATTATTAGCACTCAACCACTAATTGGGTGAAAATCTTTACAATTAAATCAAATCCAATACTTAAACTAGTTTGGTAGGCCTAGTTAACATCAATTGAGTCAATCTCAAATCCTTGGGTTGACAGTAAACTCGATTATTAATAATTCAATCAAATTCAAGGTTCAGACTAAGCCAACAAGTCTAATTACTAATAATTGGATCAAATGAAATATTTTTATCCAGCCATATAACTTAATTATTATTACTCGGCTACTAATTTGGTTCTAATTCTTACCAATTGAGAAAAACACAATACTTTGGTCCAGGCACTTGACTAATTTTCAGTACCTAGTCTCTAATTGGCTCTCGATACTCATGAGCCAAGTTAAATTCAACATCTTAACTTAATCAGCGGTTCTAATTGAGTATAATCTTCTTAAATCAAGACAAATTCCATACTTTGGCTCCGTCATATGGCTTAACTAGGTTTAATCTTCATAAATCAGATCAAATCAAGCCAAATTTTTAAGATTCATGGGGCCAAATCAACATCCTAATTCAATCATCTAGCCTGATTGGATCCAATCTCCATGGATCAAGTCAAATACAACACCCTGGCTCATCCATTTAGTCTAATAGAATCCATATTCCATAAATCAGATCAAAATAAATGCACTAATTGAGAAACTCAGCCTAATTAGGTATAATTTTAGCTAATTGGATCTAAAGTTGGTATTTGACTTAGTCAGTTGACTTAAATCCCAATGAACGGCTAAAAATTAAGTCTAGTTTCTAATAATAAGCTTAGGAGTAGCAGTATAACTTAGTCATTAGACCAAATTACCAGCATCCAATTGATAATTAGAGTCAATTGTATTAAATTGGGTCAGCTCTAACATTCAGATTCAATCACCTAGCATAATTGGTTTATAATTTCCATAAATAATATCAAACCCAATCTCTAGCTTAGCCAGGTGGCTCAATTTTCAATCCTTTTCCATTAATCATGTTCAATTGACTTGGGTTCATGCTGGATATAGTGATATGGTTCAGATGCCCAACCCAATCTCTTGAGCTTGACTTGATTTCGGCTAATGCTAAGATAGGACCAAACAAGATTAAGACCAACCTAAGTTAGTTCAAGCTAAATTATTAACCTTTAATTATGATCTTGCGTGCCTAATTTGTAGCCATATGAGATAAGAAAAGGAAAAAAACCATTAGTATAGTTTTAAGTACTCATTTCAACATCAAGCAGAGGATCCACATTATGAAGGACTCTTCAGATGCTAGGTATGCAATATGACAGGAATCCTCATGCTCTCTCATCATAAAACCCTTCACATGCTCATTAATGGATGCATTCAAAAAGAAAGATATATAACACCTACCGTCTAACACATCATATGTTTTGTGTCAGCAATATATGGGATTCTTCTACAGTGTTCTTAAAGCTTGAGCGGTGCAAATCTGAAAGCGCTTTGGGAGTTGTGAGAATTATGATGCACATAAGATGATGGATGCACAACCACAGATAAGTTAAAATTATTAATGAGTTGTTAATTTAGATGGGAGATCCTCTCTCTCTCTCTCTCTAGGCACTATTTTGGACGCCATAACGTCTGCTATTTGCCAATTAATTTTTTCTTAGAACTGACGGGAAACAGGACTGTATGGGACCTAGCTACGGATCGACAAAGCTCTTCTTTCCCTTTTCTATACAAAAAAAAAAAAAAAAAGTGACCATAAGCTTCTTTTGTCAACGCTCATGGCCCCGTCCTTGATTATGAGAATCTAGTTGTATTCATTGTCTCAACAAGTTGTGGTTGGACTTTGCCCCTTCCATTCCAAATCTTTCCGGGGAAAAAAGTCTTGTGCCTTAGTAGAAGCTGCAAGCCGTTCAGGATGGTCTGGCAAATTAATGACCACTCAAATTCTAATCTATGATTGAATTTGGTTAAAAACAATTAATCTCATTATAATCCTTTTTCAGTTCAGGTAAATCAGATCCAATTTATTGCTTTTTATTTTTTTCAATTCATCACTTATTTTGAATTAAATTGACTCAAAAGCACTCCAAACGCAAACTATAATAAATACCTCAAATCAATGACCTAAATAATTATAATATAAAAATTATGCTACCGAATAAAATAAGCTATGGACATTTTCCAACCTATTCCAACCAAATAGAAGCTGTGGTCAACAACACAAACTAATGAGTAGCCACGTTAATTTTATTGCTAAAGAAAGATTAGCATCTTTTGTATTCAAATAGGATTATTCTGAAATGAATGGCTGATAAGTTATGGATTGGTTTAGGTTGAACCAAGTTCGGAGGAGAAATTAAGTGGTCTGATTTCAATGCATAATCAAAACAGGTTATGGTTTTTTAATCCAAACATATTCTCAATAACTTTAGCTAGGGATGACAACGGCCCGGGAAAGACCCGGAGCGGTCTATATCGGTCCCCGTTTCCGTTAAAAAAAATGTTTCCGTTCTCATCCCGTTAAGCCGTTATAATTAACGGAATAGAGACAGGACGTTTACATAAAAAAATAAAATTATTTTATTAAATTTATAATTTATTAAAAATTAAAAAATAATTTTTAGGATAAGATAGATCAATCGCCAACAATCAATCGTTGATATTGATACATTTAATACATTAGCTTTAACATAGTAACAAACTAGATAGAAAATGATCTATCAAATTCTAATTGCATTTCAAACGTGTATATATATATATATATATATATATATATATATATATATATATATATATATATATATATATATATATATATATATTTTAAATTTTAAATTTTAATATTTATATTTAAATTTAAATATATTATATAAAGTTAGTGGAGATGGAGATGGATAAACAGGGACGGGGCGAAGAATACCGTTTTCAGGTTGTTTACCTGTTTAGTCGTTAACAAAAAATCTTCGTTATCCGTTAAGCTGTTTAAACCGAGGATTTTTTGATCCATTAAAAATGATACTGGTCGGGTAAATAGAAAAAACGAAAAAAAAAATTGGCATCCCTTCTTTAGCTCTGTTTATTTTAGATCAAATCCTTAATTAACTAAATGAAACAGGTGTAGTCTGCCTCCTTTCTTTCATAGATGATGACAAGGCCGACGACGATGAGGATGGCATTGCACCGGCATGGTAAATCACGACCCAACTATTAATGCATTGAATGTCTTTTTCTTTTATTTATTTATTTGAAAACAATAGAGGGACAGGCAAGCTATCCCTAAAATCTGTGTGTTGAGAGAATTACTAACAACTAACAACGTACCCATCCACGCTGAAATCAATGTTGCAATGCCCAAGTAGACGAGATCCAGCGAGCACTGCAAAAAAAGCAAGAACAAATTTATCACAATTTTTCAAAAAAAAAAAACTCTAAAAAAAATCACATAAAAAGGTTAAATAAACCAAAAAAAAAAAATCATGACTGCATGATTTATTAATTGAAGGAAGAAATCACAAATCGATAAACAATGAACCAAAATGCCATAGGTTTAGCTTTAAAATAATCGTCGAAGGTATTATAAATCACATTTTGTGGATGAGAACAATCAAAATCCCTAATAATTAGCTACTATATATATTTTCATTACCTTTCCAACTCTGTGCGAAATCGAAGCAGGGTGGAGAGAGCCAACCGCCATGATATCTATGAGCTTGCCGAAGAAGATGAGGAAGACAGGCACAGAGGCCCCGTGCACGCATGCACCGATCGAGCCCAAGGCCATTAGGGCGTAATCCCATGCGTCGGCGAAGGCAAAGAGCTTAAAGAAGGAAATCTTTCGAGCTTTCCTCTCTTCTCCTTCATGGCTATTCTTGGACCCCTCCGGTACCATGGTTCTGTTGTTCATTGCAGGAAGGGTAGACGAGTGTTAAGAGGAGTGCAAGTCAAAGGACATGCAAGTGAGCAACGCAAAGCAGCCACCAGCTTTTAACGAAGGGTGGGGGGGTAGGGGTGTAGGGGCCTGCCCAATAGGAGTGAAGGGAGAGAGAGAAAATTTTATCATTAGGTTCCACAATAAATTCTTGTGGACTATATTTATTATCTTTAGTCTATCCCAATATATATGCTTACGTCTTGTTTGATCTTAACATATAAAATGACAGGATAGCTCTACATATTACCCCATCAAGATTTTTTTTTTTTTTAATTCATGAGATAACTTGGATTTTTGCTGGATGGTCGCACCACCTTTCTACGTAATGATTGCATGTTACGTTCACGTAATAATTGTCTGAATAATTAAAATAGAATCAAAAGGTTGGATCATATATAATTATCAGATTCCTTCCGAATATCGATCCGATAAAGGACTTAAGTCATCGAATCACTGGTTCAGCCATTGGATCAACAGGTAAACCATTGATTTAATTATTTTAATATAAAAATATATATTAATAAATTTAATTTTTAATAAATAAATTAAAGTCATCAAGATAATAAACTTTAACATCTAATGCCATAAAAAACTTCAAATTATAATCATACAAACATATTAAACTAATAATTTAAAAGTGATATGTACAATAATCTTTTAAAATTTAAATATAAAAAGTCAAAATACACTTGAAATCTACTAACACCTACATTAAAAAAATTAAATAAGAGTCATCAAAAGGTGCAAAATTTGGATCAAAACTCAAAACTCATTTGAGTCTCTTGAGTATGCATCATAAGTGAAGGAGAGGAGGTCGCAACTCGAAACTCAGAAGTCAAAAAGGGCGAAGGCCAGAGAATTTGAAATGACATTGACAAATTTGTGACCCCATTCGGTTACAGACTAAGTTGATCGGCTCATTGGGTGAACCGGACGGATTGATCAGGTTATTTTGGGTGTCTTACATATTCGGTTTTATATTAGAACCTAATCGGCTTAGCCTCCAGGTCCCGGTTCAACTGGTCCAACTAGTCGATTCGATCCGATTCTAACAACTATGGGTAAGACAACTTGATATAGATGGGTAAAAGAGTCATTGCAACCATTATTTATAGCCTCAAATTAAAAGGAAAAACTATTCCACCTCTTTTCATAATAATTTTAAATTTATAAAATATAAAGGCTTTTGACTAAAGTAGCATCAACAACAACATAAAACCCTTAATCTCAAATTAGCTAGGATCAGCTACATA
This sequence comes from Calamus simplicifolius, assembly GCA_900491605.1. Taxonomy (NCBI): domain Eukaryota; kingdom Viridiplantae; phylum Streptophyta; class Magnoliopsida; order Arecales; family Arecaceae; genus Calamus; species Calamus simplicifolius. Next base: position 878,186 of record UESW01004264.1, read on the forward strand.
TATCTTTTTCTTCATTCAGCTCTATTTAAGATATATTTTTTATAAAATATAAAAATTTTAAATCTTTCTTTATCACTTTCTCCAATGTGATTTAATTCAGTCCACTTCTACCTCTTCTTTTCTCTTTATGTATTAAATTGCTTTTCCATAAAGAAGCATCTCTAGCTCTATGTTGTATATACACACCATTTAAGTCATCATTCCTTTAATTTATCTTCGATTGGAGTTACCTTTATTAATTTATGAATGGTTTCATTTCTAGGTTGCGTTTGGTGTATGGCCAGATAATCCTGAATGGTAATATAGATTGTCTAGTAGATTATTTCCACTTGATAGATTACTACTAATGTTGATTACTGTGTTTGGTATACACAGGTAATGCTACAATAATATTGATTACTGTATTTGATATGATAAATAGATTACCAGTCATATAACATCAAATTCCCAAAATACCCCTAAATTAAATATATTAAAAATTTATATAGTATAATATATTGATTTAAAAAATTATATTTATAAATAATAATATTTAAAAAATATATTTTATATAAATGATATTTGAAGCGACCGGTGAGAATGCCAGGGGCCACCGATCGAAAGAAGTTTCGCAGCGTCTGAAGAGCCCACTGGGCGGTAGAGATCCGCGGCCCAACTCTACGAAAGAGGGTGTACTCAAAACCTTTGACACGGAGGTTCCAATGATGACGGCATAGGAGGATGCAAGTAGAGAGTGATAAAAGAAAGAAAGGATAATTTTGTTAAAAAATAATTTATCAGATTATCGCATCTCTAGTAATGTGGATAACCATTCCTTCCTACGGTAATCTGAATTATTACCACTACAAGATAGATTGTCATTCAAAATACGTACTAAATACAGTTATCTAGTGTGCCCTTTTAAATTACCGATAATCTATCCACCAAATGCAACCCTAATTCTATTTTGTCTTGTATTACTACCCATCGATCTTAGCATTCTCATTTTCACTACATTCATCTTATATATGTGTATTTTTTTAGCTGCCCAATATTTTATGTCATAAATATAAATATTCTTATAATTGTCCTATAAAACTTTTTTCTTCAACTTAATAGGTACTCTATGATCACATAATATTTCAATTGTACTTCTCTATTTTATTCAATCCGTTTTAATCCTTTAAACAACATCATCCTCAATCTTTTCTTTCTTATTAGTAATCAATCTTAAATATTGAAAATAAATATTTTGAGCAACTTTATGGTCCTCAATTTATACTCTACATTCATCTTCATTTCTAACCGTATTAAAATTGCATTCCATATATTTTGTCTCTATTTACTTAATTTAAAATCTTTAGATTCTGATGCATTTCGTCATAATTCAAACTTACAATTAACTCCAGCCTTAGTTTTATCTATTAGTACTATATTATGTGCAAACAACATGCACTATGTAATATCATCCTGAATATTTCTACTAAGCTTGTTTATAACTAAGCCAAAATATAGAGACTAGGAGTAGAAAAATTTGCAAATATAACTTATCAATTATTGATAGCAAATTTTTCTGCCCTTCTATTTAATTGTTTGTACAACATTCAATTTACAAATACAACTTATCAATTGAACATGTAACTAATTAAATAGAAGGGTAGAAAAAATTGTTACATATACATTAAAAGAAACAATAACACTAACAAAAAATAGTATTAAAAGATTATTCTTTAGGATGGATTATATTCTTCATTAGAGGAGGGGATTTTCGACCCTTCTCATTCTAAAATTAGTAGTGTTACATCCAAATTTAAGATACATATGATTGATCATAAAATACTTAGAAGCCAAAGACCACATGATTTAGAAGCTTCTAACTTATGGATTATGTGGATATAAAAATAGAATTTTTTTATTAAACTAGTATACTTAATAACATGATAAATAGTTAAAATTGAGAATCTATATTAGTAATTCTGATCTACATATGCCTTACATAGATTAAAAACTAATAGATGTTAATATTTAGATCGTAATAAAACTATAATATTATTCTTTAGTTCAACCTCCTAGTGAGGTCCTTATGGGGACGTCTCATCCTCATCCTTAAGACTTGCTTAATTGTCTTGTATGAAGTGTCTCGTGGTCATTCGTAGAGAGGGATGTCATCAACTAGAGAATTATTTGATCTGTTAGATGAATAGTCAACCATCAACCTTGTGGCCAATTAATCGCCGAGGCTTTGTGGTTATTTTCCAACCATAATATCAAAAATAGCAAATGGATTCTATTTTTGCATCTATTTAAATTTGCTACAAGGTTAGATGTTACTAAAACCCATGATATTTGATTTTCTAGGCATGTTTAGTTTTTAGTGCTATACATTATGATTAATAATATGACCTATTGTTAATATTGGAAACATGAGTAGATATCTTTCTCCTTTTGAGAACATAGTTCATCTCTTATTCTTTTTTATCATTAAATTTATAATTATTATAAAATCTAATTTGAAATATACATATGCATTTGTATTTTTTTTTGATTCATATTAAACAAACATTTGTTCATCATACTAGAAAATGATGGCCATGCATCTCACAAAGAATGTATTGGTAGGTAACCTAGTCTCCTTCATTACTGCCTTCATGAATGTAAAAAGTGTCGCTATAGTTGACCATTAGGCATAGAGATGGCAAAAAGAGATAATTATTTAATTATTTAATTTTTAATTTTAGTTAACTACTATTAAAAATATATTAAAATTTATATATAAATAAAAAAGATATTCAAAACGGTACAAATTATAAAGGGATTAAGTTGATGAATTATACAATAAAATTATGGAAGAGAGTAATGACAATCAAATAGGAGTTGAAACTTTAGTATCAAATAATCAATTTGAATTTATGCCTAAAAAATCGACTATAGAAGCTATTTATCTATTAAAAATATTGATGGAGAGGTATAGGGAAAAAAAAGACCTTCATATGATCTTTATTTATTTAGAAAAAATATATGATAGAGTACCTAGAAAAATAATATATTAAATTTTAGAGAAAAAAAGGAGTTATGAAAAGATATATAAAATTGATAAAAGATATATATGATAAAGCAATAATTATTGTTAAAACAACAATAGGAGAAACTAGTGAGTTTTTAATTACTGTATATTTATATCAAGGATCTGTCTTAAGTCCATATCTTTTTGCATTAGTTATGGATGAATTAACCAAACATATTCAAGATGATATCCGATGGTGTATATTATTTATATACGATATATTGTTGATTAATAAAACTAAATCTAGCGTAAATACTAAGATAGAGATTTAGAGAAAAGCTTTAGAATCTAAATATTTCAATATTAGTGGAACCAAAATTGAATATATGAAATATAATTTTAGTGAAAGTAGAAATACAAATGAAGAACAGTAAATATTGCAAGTCAAAGAGATAATAAGGAGTAAAAAATTTTGGTATTTAAGATCAATTATTCAGCAAAAAGGTAAAATAGGTGAAGATGTGAATCATAGAGTTAAAACAGGATGGATTAAGTGGAGGAATGCTTTGAGAGTATTGTATGATCGATGCATTCCATTAAAATTAAAAAAATTTATAAAATCACTATTAGATCAGCTATGCTATATGAACAGAGTGTTAAGCAATACTGAAATAATATGTAAGTAAAGTTAGTATAATAAAAATGTGCATGTTAAGATGGATATATAAAAAAACTTTAAAAGATAGAATTAGAAATAAATATATATAAGAATGATAGAAATAGCCCTAATTAAAGATAAAATGAGAGAAAATCGATTACGGTGGTTTGGACATATATAACAAAGACCTTTAGATACTTCAGTTAAAAGGAGTGATCTTTTAATAGTCTATAATACTGATAGAGATAGAGGTAGATATAAACTAATATGAATAGAAATAATTAAAAAAATATAATTATTTATAATTTGAGTATCGACTTAATCTTGAATAAAACAGAGTGGTAGAAGCAAATTCATGTAGCTGATCCCATGTAGTTGGAAAAAAGGCTTAAATGAGTTGAGTTGAGTACTATTGCACGTATGCTATATTAGAGGAAGTTTAAATTGGCTGGTATCCAAGTTGATTACTTTCTTTCTACTATTTGTACAACTTAGTGAATTTATCAAAAATTTCCCTATTTTTCTTACAATCTTAGATGGTTATATGTTTTTTATTTTCATGACTTGTAAGCATCAAAAACGGATCCCTTAAAGTGTGTGTGTGTTTTTTTTTTAATGAGAAGAGCCCTAAATCTTTACTTGATCCCAAAAATTACAACACATTTCAATTTTTAATTTCTTGATATTGATATATCGACCAATTTAGAATATCCAATTCTTTCAAAAATATCTCTTTTAAATTTTTGGCTAAGCGGCTAAAAAGCCATGGTTTCGATTCATAGACGACTCCAATTGTTAGAAAGTACTTACCCATCCTCTTTCTCTAAGGTCTTATTTGGTTAGAGAAAATGGGCATGAAAAATAGTGATTTCTAGAAACATAGAAAAACATCTCTTGTTTAGTTGAAAGTTTCAACAAAAGTCAACAAAAAAGGAAATATCACTTTTCTATAGGTTAAGAATTGGTTAATTTTTTTTCTTCCAACAATGTCCTTAAGTCCATAAATAAAATAAAATATTTTATTCAAAATTTTTACATATCATATTATCATTAAAAATTATGATAATATTATAATATATATATTTTAGCTATTACTATAATATATCATATTATTAAATAACATGATATAATAACAGATTTATAATATAATATATAATATAAGAGATTATAATATTAAATTATATTATTAATCTAAAGTAGTATTGGAGCATTTGTTATACTTAATAATCCAATGCCTAGTTTGAGCAAACCAAATCTTGCATCTTATATTTAGGGGCACCCATGACATTCCTTACTTTCGAAAAAAAAAAAAAGTATTTAATGAAATATGAGTCACTTAGGAAAGTATGCTTCTCATGCATTTTTCTTATGGCCAACCAAACATATTATTTATTTTTTCAAGAATCCAAAATTTAGGAATTTATTTCTTAGGAAATATATTTTCAAGCACTACTTTTCAATTTCCCATCAGGCTTCAAAATAAAAGAATGGCCTCTTGCATGCTTGAAGAATTTGGTACATGGGCAATTCCTCCAATTATTTATTAAACTATATTTCTCTATAAAATGAGCAAGTTCAATAGTATCATCAATAAATACTTCATTGGTCTTTAATTTTCCAATTTTACCTAGTTGGCGTGAACCAGAGACTTTCTTGAAAAGCAAACAACCGGTCTTTATTTAGTTGAAGGATGTAAATTGATTAGAGAAAAAAATGATCTTCTTATGGAAAAAGATTTATACGTTTATATGAAAAGTAGAAACCTACTAGAAGATGAGAAAGCTATTTTCTAAGAAAAAAAGCTGATTTTTTTAAAATATCAAACAAATAAAAATCAACCTTTATTAAATTTGTGAAAAAAATTATGTTTGCTTACCTTTTTTTAAGATGATTTTAATTTGTAATATGTTCTTATTATTATTATCAAAAAAAAAAAAATTTGATGATTTCATAAACTTGCATATCTGGAGACAAGAATATTATTTTTTTACTTTTCTTTTTGGAAAGCGGGTAGCCAACTAAATATGAGGCATTTGGAAATTATATTTGTAGGCTTGCTTTTTTTTTTTTTTTTTAACCAATCAAAAGTAAGTTTGGAAATCTACTTTTAGAAATCTAGCAGTCAGATATATATTTTTTACTTTCAGCCATGGCCATAATCTTTTTATTTCTTAATCATAACCTTTGAGGGAGTTCTTTGGAAGATAAATGTTTTGAGGATAATTCTGCTATAGTCATTAACTAAATTAAATTGAATGTTAAGAATTAATTTTTAATTAATTTTTTATTTATAATATTAAATCAACTGATTGATAAGATTTACTATCGTCATATTTACAGAAAAGCCAACTTTAGTGTTGACTGAATAGCTTTCTTCATCATACGAATAACAGTGAAAACTCTTATCCTTCTATTTTAATTCTACTGTTTAAAAAAATAAAAATAAAAGAAAGAAAGGAGGTAGATGTTTTTAATCGCCACTCCAAGTCTTTTCATTATTGCATTAATACAAGTTGTTTCTTGATAACCACCGCACAGCTACCGGACACGCAACATGACAGACATTAATTATTGAATAAATACACACATAGCCAATCAAGGTCAAACACGTAAAAGCTTCATTTGCTACGTATTTCAAGTCCAATAAACCATTTTCCTTAAAAGACCGACCGAATTCGTTGCTCGGACGTAATTATCTTTTTTATTCTTAAATTTATATAAACTTTAAAATAAAAAAATCTCGTTCATTAACTATTATTTTTCATGCATGCTTCATCTTCATGAACATGTTTAATTTTTCATAATACATTATATAAAAACAATTTTTATTAAATCCACAAGGTTGAAAAATGATGGATAAGCTTCAAAATTCGTGTAGATTTAAGAATAGAAAGAATAATCAATTTAAAGTCGCATGTAGTTAACTCTAGCTATAAATATATATAAAGAAAGAGAGAACCAGACTTAACTGTATTTAAATATAATTAAATCTATATTTGATCACCTTCATCCATCCTTCAATCTATACAGGACATAAATTTTGAAAAAAAAAAATATCTTCAAAATTCATGTAAATTAAAGGATAAAAAAACAATCAAATTCATAACTATATTCATATGCAGATAAATTTAAATTTTTAAATTTTATATATATATATATATATATATATATATATATATATATATATATATATATATATATATATATATATATATTAATTTTTTTTAGCGTAATTAGATTTGTAACATTTGTGTCCTTTTCATGAGAGCTTCCATGAAGAGTCTTATTTGGAAAAACAAAAAGTCACCGAACGGTGCTTTGCATTAAATTAACATGGATCATTATTCGTAAGCGTCACACCCATATTGCTCCGAGATATTTTTGATATTGATATTCTTGCACTCATTTATGAGAGACCCTATTTATACCAGAGTAGTTATAGGAGAGAACAATTTGACCAAATATAATTACCAACCTAACCTCACAAAATAGGACGTGTTCAGTTGCAATGGGGGACCCTATCCTTCCCCTCACCCAACCACCATCTATGTCCCACCTCTAGACAAGGACATGGATGGAGATTCCTCAGTTTATTAATTTGGTCACACGTGACGTGTTGTGTTATACATTTATAGCAGTCAGAAATATAGGTAAAAAAAAAAATATTGCAGCGTATAGTACCATTATCGAGGCCAAATAGGAGAAAGACAGGTGTAGTCCGGAATCTCAACTTAACTCAATTCAACTCTTCTAAGTTTTTGTTTTAACTATATCTACATGAATTTACTTTCTTCACTCTATTCTATTCAAAATCAAATCGATCTTAGAATCTAGCTATGATTATTTTATGATACGAGGGACGTATCGCCATTCTATATGCGCAACTCTCAACCATAAGATAAAAACAAAAACATATTATGAAATGCTGCAGTTAAGCAGTTCGTGGGACATCCTCTGGTGACAGCCAACCATCCGCCAACCATCCGAGCTAAACATTGGACTTCTTGGTGGAGAATTTAACTCTGCCTTTTCTCTTATGTTGCGCTTCCGAACCAACGCTTGGATTGGTCTCCTCTTGTCAACTCTTAATATGATCGATTGGGACATAAATGTCCTACATCACACATTAATAACGTCATCTATACCGTTGAAAAATAAATTTGATGATGATCGGTTCTTCCTTCGCCAGAGTGGACTGGCTGGCCCAAAGTCATCACATTAACTGGACGATGCCTGCCTGATTACGCAGTGATGATGCCCAATCACATTGAGCTAACGTTTTTGAGCATCAATGGATGTACCGTGAGTTTGCTAGAGAAGCTTCATCTCGGCATCAAAATCTGCAAAAAGTTTTGAGAACCGGATATTCCGATGAGGACCCTTTGATGCTCAAGTTAGTGATCAGTATCACAGCCGTGAGCTTGGAAAAGCTTGAATGAGAGATTTCTCTAAGTGCTTGCTTGAGTGTTCATACTTTAGTTAGGGAGCCCTCTTACCCATTTTGTTGATCTTTCGAGCCTATATGGCTTGCTTGATAAGATTAGAATCACATAATGAGCCATGACTTTTACCGATAGAATATCAGAATCGATGGGATCGGATTCATCCCCTATGATCCGAATGATTGGTACTTCATGGCAGATGATCACCTTTCGAGGCTTATTTGATCAGAGTCATTAAATCTTTTTAATAACTTTTTGGGCATCATTGGTTTGGAGAATTGTAGCTTCATGATGGATTATGACCTTTGGGGCTTCATCTGATCAAAGTCATTAATGTTACCTGATGGATGATGACTTTTGGGGCCTCATCTGATCAGGGTTATTAATGTTGCCTGATGGGTGATGACCTTTGGGGCATGTGCTGGAATTGACAGAATTTATCTTATTAGACTGATATGGATAAGGGTGGTTAGTGGGTCCGGCTTTGTCAAAAGTGGAAGCTTGCTTGGGAAGCTGAGGTGAGCCTCGAAGATAAGACAAGATAAGGACTGAGGCTGCCTAGGAACCACTTGTAGATCGGGACCGACTCGGGGCTACTTGTAGGCAGGGGCCGCCTAGGAGCTGGGGCTGCTTAGGAACCGTCTGTAGATCGAGGCCAACTTGGGGCCGCTTATAGGCCAGGGTCACCTAAGAGCCGGGGCCACCTAGGAACCGCTTGTAGATCGAGGCCGACTTGGGGCCGCTTGTAGGCAGGGGCCTAGGAGCCGGAGCTGCTTAGGAACCGCTTGAAGATCGGGACCGACTTGGGGCCGTTTGTAGGCCGAGGCCGCCTAGGAATCGCATGTAGATCGGGGCCGACTTGGGACCGCTTATAGGCAGGGGCCGTCTAAAAGCCACGTGTAGATCGGAGCCGACTTGGGGCTGCTTGTAGGCTGGAGCCGCCTATGAGCCGCTTGTAGATAGGATCCGACTTGGGGCTGCTTGTAGGCAGGGGCCATCTAGGAGTCGAGGCCGTCAGCATCCTAATGACTCCAGCCATTAGATAATTTTGGTCATTAGTTTACACATGGCTTTTACCAGCCACATCACGCAGCAATTAGGAATGGTAACTTTTTTTCATTTGATCGTTTATTCAGTTGGCATCATTTCTAATAGATCAAACATTTTTGAGCTTAACGAATATGGGATTACTCCGTTAATGACTAAACGGGTAAATGAACAAAAATGGTATCCCTTACTCCATCCCCATTTATTTGTTTCCATCTTGTTAGCTTTAATATAATATATTTAAATTTAATATATATATATATATATATATATATATATATATATATATATATATATATATATATATATATATATATATATAATAAAAAAAAATTTAAAAATAAAATATATATACCAAAAAATTTTAGTAAAACAAGTTTGAATTTTTCTGTCTCTTCTTTTCTTTCCTGCAGCTGTCCTACACATTAAAGCCAAACCTTTTTATTAGTATTTTTTAAGCTTTTAATAAATTATAAGTTTAAAGAAATATATATTTTTATATAAATAATCAAATAGGTATTCAATTAATATCCTTTATTCTATTAGATATTTCTGTTTTAATTATAATGGCTTAACAAAGCAAGAAACAGAAAGATTTTCTCAAATGGGGACAGAAATTGATAGAGACCGGCCTATCTGTAGGCCGTTGCCATCCCTAACAGCAATTTCACACCGCGTCCTAATTTGGATTCCTTTGGACCAGGCTTGCATGTCACTCTGTGATAAGAAAGAGTACACCGATCGCAGTCTCATGTACCCGTCGTCGTCACCGGAGGATGGTTAAATGAAACATCGCTCACCCACGACCATGACAGCTAACTACCCAAACAGCGTGCTTTGTCCAAAAGAAATATGGACACACTTGTGATATTAGTGCTACAAGCCCCATCAACCATTCGAGTTAATGAAGAATTAATGAAGAATAAAAGCTTATCTCAAGATATGTTGAATGAGATACTATTCCACCCAATGGATGATGCTCATCTCATCTTCGTTGCCAACTACAGGCTGAAGATATTAAGCAATTCTTTTTGAATGCAGTGGTTATAAAGAAGTTTGCAAGATTGCATGCCACAGCATGCATGGGACTTTGCTTAGTTTAATGTATTTGAAAAAAAAAGAAGTTATTTTTGAGATTAATATCTTACAGAAACTATTTTGGATGCCAGCTTGACAGATTAAAATTCTTTTTCTAGGCCACTGCTTGAAATTATCTATCCCCAAACATACGAATTATAATTGCACATTCCCACCATACTTAAAATAATTTCATCTGACTTATTTTTTACTTTTTTTTAAAAAATAAAAATAAAATAAAAATCGAAATCATCTCTTTTTGCTGAAATCATCTCTTCATCCTTTTTTTTAAAAAAAAAATTCGAAAAGAAATTAAAAAATAACTAAAAATTTGAAAAATGATAAAAATTTGAAATCATCACTTGGAGAGATAATTTTAGTTAAAATCATCTCTTCAAGAGATAATTTCAATTTTTTAATATTTATTTAAGAAATAAAAAAAAATAGTTAAAAATTGAAATCAACTCTTGAAAAGACAATTAATTTTAGAGACTATTTCATTTTTTTGATTTTTTAAATTAAAAAGAAAATACAAAATAATAAAAAAGAAATAAAATAATAAGAAATAGAAATAATCACTTGAAAAGATGATTTGAGAGCAATTTCAATTTTTTATTATTTAATTAAAAAATAAAAATAAAAATAATAAAAAGAAATCATCTCTTCACCTAAGAATTAAAAATAAAAAGATAAAAATTCAAAAAAAATAAAAGATAGAAAATGGTGAAATAGGCTCTTAAAGAGATGTTTTTAGGGTAATTTTTTTTTAAAAAAAAAGAATTTAAGCCATCTCACAACTTAGGTTAAAAAAACAAAAAGGTTACCTAAGGTTAGGGAGTAGTCATCTTTTGAAGAGGCGATTTTAGGATAGATTTTTTTTTTAAGAAAAAAACAGTGAACGATTCCAACCTAAGTTTTTTGTTTGAAAAAAACTAGAAGATAAAATGACTTGTAAATATAAGGAAAAAGAGATGATAAAATGACTATGTATGATGTAGTATATATATAGATGGGACAACATAAACACCGGTTTAATGTTTGGTAGCCTATAAATATATGGCATAACAAGGACACAAATGTGACTGCACAAATTGTGGCATGAAGTGCAAATAAGACGTGATGAACATGTGGTGTAAATGAATTTTTAAAAATCAAGATAGGCTACCACCTATGTATAAAGGTTGGCAGCATGTCTATGAGCACTTTGAAGGCATTTGCTTCAGCTGCGGCTCCCTGCATTTCGGTGGCCCCTGCTCTAGCTCACCGGCTTCTGTGGATTCATCTGTAGGTGCAGGTTATGGCCCATGGATGGCTGCCCTTCGGCAGAGGAGGGCTCCCCAAGGTCCTGCTCAGGAGTAGAGGCACAAGAATTCGGTTGCCATGAAGACGGGTGGTGCTGGTACATCGACGGAGGGTTGGCAATCGCCGGTGAAGGTTGCTAAACGGCGCCTCCACAATGCTGGTAAGGTGAACCAGCTGAAACCAGCTTCTGTCACTGCTTCATATCCATCTACTGTTGCTGATAAATAGGTTGTTGCTGAAAGTGCAGTGGGCAAACAGGGGGGTGCTGAAACTGTGATTGCAGATGATAATGTGATTGTAGTTGATTCTTTGGCTGATACTCTCTCTGTGCCAAGGGGCCCCCATAAAGCAAAAAAAGCTACCTTGGTGTCTGAGAATCCATTTGCCATCCTTGGCACTGATATGTGGGCTGGTCAGCCCAAGGGACGTAAGGATGCTGTCCCAGACCCATCTAAGAGGGCCAGGCCCGTGTAATCCATCTCTCAGCGAGTCACTTCCAAAATGTGAAAGGGAAGGGGAAGGTAACTTCAGCTGGTTCAAATATTAAGGAAGACAAGTTTATTTTCTCAGCAGTCCCGGGCTCACCTCAGGGCCTCGGCACGTTGGTTGATACGGGGCTCATGGCTACTGGTAATGTTGAGGCCTCCGTCGGAGATCAGGGTACTATGGTAGTGTGTCCTTCTCCAGGAGGTTCTTCGGATATGGATATGGCGGAGGCCTAGGATGGGGTCCAAGGCACCACCCAACCTGAGTAAATAAAGATTCTCATTTGGAATGTCCGAGGAGCACTGAAACCCTCTTTTCACTCCTCTTTTGGTCGGCTATTGCAGCTTATCATTTTGATATCTGTGTTTTGTTGGAAACTCGTCTGTCGGGGCCCAGTCTTCAGCGCTTTCGGCAACGAGTCTCTCGTTCTTGGAGTTCCTATGCTGTGGAATCCAATGGTCTTTCTGGAGGCATTCTGGCTCTTTGGCGGGACCCCTCTATTCGTGTTGATGCTTTTCATCGCTGCCACCAGCAGGTGGCTCTGGTTGTTTTGGAGGGGACTACTCCGTCCTGGCTTCTTCTGGGTGTCTATGCTAGCATGGATTTTCGGGAGCGTCGTTGCCTCTGGTCTGAGATTCATACTTTCTTAGCCCAAGGCCTCCCCACTCTCATTGCTGGTGATTTTAATTGTATTGTGGGTGCTTCGAAGAAGCATGGGGGCGCCGGTTTGTGGATACTCCGAACTCTAGTAAGTTTCGCTCCTTCATTGAATCTGCTGGGCTTTTCGGGCCCCCAGTTTACTTGGTGTAATAATCGTCAGGGCTCAGCTCGGGTGTAGGAATGTCTGGATCGGGCTATGGCCTCTGCTGGTTGGTTGTAGTCGTTTCCCCGTGCTTCTTACACTCATCTCCCTCGGATTGCGTCTGACCATTCCCTCTGCTCATCTCTATGGAGCTGTCCTCTCGGTGTAGGGGTCCTTTTCGGTTTGAACAGTTTTGGTCGTATTATTCTTCGGCTCGGACTCTGATCCTTCAGGCTTGGCGTCTGCCGGTTAGATGGAGTACTACCTACTGCCTTTCCCAGTGCCTTGATCTTACGAAGCGCAGACTATTGAGGTGGCACAGTAAGGAGGTAGGGGATATTATGCAGCAAGTGCAGTCTGTGGAAGCTGATATTGTTACTCTTCAGGTGAAGGAGGATCAGGAGGGCTGCCTTTCTGAGATTGATCTTTAGTCCCTCAGGAGGAACTTGGCTTTGCACCACTCTCTACTCAATCAGCAGGAGACTTTCTGGCATCAGCGGTCCCAAATTCAGTGGCCTTAGGAGGGCGATCATAACACCATATTCTTTCATCAGGCTACTCTGGCTCGGTGTGCTGCCAATCGGATCCGGAGTATCTGTGATGAGGAGGGGCATATCCTTGATAATGATGAGGCCATTCGGGAGCAAATTATCCTCTTCTTCCATTCCCGCTGGTCTGAGCTGTCTGCTGGTGGCTCCCCCCTTATCCCTGTTTCTCAAGCTGCTAGGGTTTTTGTTGCTGACAATGGTATGCTTACGCGGGAGGTTTCGGTAGAGGAGATTCGTTCTGCTGTTTGGGCTCTGTTGCCAGATAAGGCCCCAGGTCCGGATGGCTTCCCCCCTTTTTTCTTCCGTCACTATTGGGACATTGTGGGGCAGGATGTTGTTTTGGCTATCCAGTATGTTTTCTCCTCCAGATCTATCCCTCGGGACTAGCAGCGGACGTTTGTTTTCCTTGTCCCTAAGCGATCGGTTGCTTCGCTTCCTCAACATTATCGGCCTATCAGCTTATGCACCACTCTATACAAAGTCTTTGCCCATCTTCTGGTCACTCGTTTGCAGGGAGTGATTCCCCATCTGATATCTCCGGAGCAGGAGGCTTTTATCCATGGACATAGTATCACTGATAATGCCCTTATTGCCCAAGAGTTTATGCATGATCTTCAGTGTGCGTCTGATAGACATAGTCTCATGGCTGTTAAGCTGAATATGGAGAGAGCTTATGATAGGATCAGCTGGATATTTCTTCGGCAGACGCTTCGGGAGTTCGGATTTGCTGATCTTTTCATTGACTGGGTTATGGCGTGCGTCCAGGGGCCCATTTTTTCTATTAAAATCAATGGCAGTCCGACTGCATTTTTCCCTCAGTCATGGGTCTTGCTAGGGTTGCCCCCTGTCCCCCTTTCTGTTCATTCTGTGTGCCGATGATTTGTCTCGGGCGTTTACTCAGGCTATTGGGGCATCTTTGTTGCAGCCTTATATGCCAGGGCCCCAGGGTCCCCTCTCTCTCACATGCTCTTTGCAGATGATTGTATCTTGCTCATCCCTGCTACTGTTCAGAATGCAGTTGCATGCTCTGCTATCCTTCAGTCTTACTGTCAGGCTTCCGGTTAGCTGGTTAACTTGCAGAAATATGTTCTGTATTTTAGCCCTTCGACTTCTCCCCATCGCTGTACTACCATCTCTCAGGTGCTTGGGATCTCGGTTTACTCTGACCGACTGTCCTATCTTGGGATCCTCATTACGGGCCGGCGACCTCGTCAGAACGACTTCGGGGACCTTAATCGTGGGATTTCTGATCGCTTGGATCGTTGGCAGGTCTTTGGTCTTTTTATGATGGGGCATTGTACGCTGCTTCGGTCTATCCTTACTTCTCGTCCCCTTTATCTGTTGTCCAATGCCTTGATTTCGGCTATCTTCCTTCGTCAGATTGAGCGACGCTTCCGCAATTTTTCTGGGCATCGATGCAGGGGGGCCATGGTCTTCATCTTTTGTCATGGGATCTTGTTTGTATGCCTATTCATGAGGGCAGCCTGGGGATCCAGTCTTTGGCAGTTCATAGAGAGGCTCTACTTTCTAAGCATGCCTCTAGATTCTTGATGGATCCATATTGCTTTTGGAGCTCTATCATGCATGGTAGATACAACGGATGGTCTACCAATCCGGGATTCTATATCCCCCGAGGCTGTTCTTCTTCTGGAGAGCGATCTGTCGGACTGCCCTACTATCTTGTCTGATATCCATTGAATGATTGGGGATGGGAGATCTATTGATATTACTCAGGATACTTGGATAGCTGATGTTCCTCTTTCCTGCTAGCCAACCTTCCTCAGCTCTGATGTTGGTCCCTCAATGCCAGTTTCGGCTTTGATTTGCCAGGATCATCCTGTCTAGCATGCCCTTTGGTGTCTCGGCTATTTGGACCTGAGCTTGCGCATAGGATCCTTGCCATCCTTCTCGCTTC
The DNA here is from genome assembly GCA_900491605.1 of Calamus simplicifolius. Taxonomy (NCBI): domain Eukaryota; kingdom Viridiplantae; phylum Streptophyta; class Magnoliopsida; order Arecales; family Arecaceae; genus Calamus; species Calamus simplicifolius. Next base: position 893,446 of record UESW01004264.1, read on the forward strand.
CTCTATTGTTTTTGATACCAGGTTGTGGCGTCGTTCCTGCCTTCCTTGTGCCCCTTCTAGAGATCTTGTTGGTCGCTTCCAGCCTCGGACATCGGGGCTGGGTGATGTTGCTTGGATCTGGCATCTGCCCATCCACCCTAGTTCAGGCTCTTTTTGTGGAAGATTGTCTGGGACCGTCTTCCTACTTGTTCTCTCTTGGCTGGCCGCGGTCTCCCCATTTTGCCTCTTTGTCCGATATGTGGGCTTCAGGATGAGACGGTTGAGCATGTATTATTCACATGTTCTCATGCGTCCCAGATTTGCCAATAGCTTCATTTTACCCTGTGGATGTCGGACGAGGGTCCCACTCGGCTTTCATTTCTGCATGCCATTCGGTTGTCGGCCAAGTGTGGTCCCCGCTCTCAGGGTGTCCTTTTTGCTTATATGGCTTATCACATTTGGCTGACTCGGAACCAGCTTGTCTTTGCAGAAGAGTCGATCTCGCCTCAGGTGATCTCCCATACTACTGTCTCCCTCGCTATGGAGTACTTGATGCGAATAATGTATTCAAGATATGAATCAAATTTATGAAAACATTGCGGAAGATATAATATAAAATTTCCAGATGCCTCGGATCCTTAGGAACATATTCATTAAATCTCAAATAAAATCTAATTTTATTCATACCTGAGTCCTTTATCGATGTAGATGAGGATGAAGCCGGTTAATCCTTTACCACTAGCCGTCCACGTGTCCGACCTCTAATGGTGATCCACGTGGAGAAGAGGGGATGAAGACCTCCAAGGTATGAACATGACACTACGGGAGAGAGAGGGGTGCTAGCGCCTCATGAATCCCCTTACAGAAATACAGAAGATATATTTGAAGAAAGATCTAATCGTTTTCTTCTCATGCTCTTGCTCTTCCTTCCTAGGAGGAAGGAACCATATTTATAGGGTGAGAAGGAAATGTTCTAAGAGAGAAGAAGAGACATCTTTTCATGGTAACGTCATGGTAATGTTAATCCAAAGAAACAAGAAACTCCCATTTTCATGGTAACATCATGGTAACATTAATCCAAGGAAACGGAAGAAACTCACATTCTCATGGTAACGTTAATCCAAGTGTCACAATCTCAGCCTTTGAAATTAGGAGTTGGTTATCTCATAACTACATACCCTAATTTGTACGTGTTCATCATCGAACCGTAGAGATTCATCATGCCTCATCCTATGGGCATGATTCCATCTTCACATGGCCGAGATTGGCCATCCATACCCGAATAATCAGAGCCATCCATCATATGGATCAAGTCATATCTGGGTATCCAATTATTTGTTCATCATATGCACAAATAATTTCTCCTTAACATTCCTTCTACTATAATGGATCATATCCATTATTTTTATCTTCTTTAAATTGGGTCTCATCCAATTATTTAATTGATAATCTTATCTGAATTAAATTTAATTTAATTCTCCTTTTAATTCATCCAAAATTCTCCTTAATGCGTGTGACCCATTAGGCCCTTTAACATATTGGCAATAATCATGTCCTAATCATAGACCCTAGGAATGATTGGACAACTCTTTATCCAAGTCAATAACATGATTATAGATCATGAGAGGCCTCTAGCAAAGCATCATGACCACCCAATTGCTAAAGGTTTTGCTGACGTGACTATCAACACCTGTCCATGAACGCTTACCGTATGATTAAATCCTTTCGTCACATATCCCAGATCAATCAGTGGTATAGAATGTGTCAACTCTATAATTGATCTTTGTTTACTTGATCTCAGAAAAAATTGACTCATATGAATTAGAACTTCGAAACCATTTCAAATTCTAACTCAACCTTGCAAGGATTTAACAATCAATTTAATCCATTAAGTGGCCATGGAATATAACCCTTTCTATCAAGGAACACGAATCATGTCTTGATCAAACACCATCTTCATGTCCTTCATGTCATACCCAATCGATACCATATTTGCCATCCATGGCTAGAGCAACCTTTTGATGCCGTCAAAGCATGACATTTCACATATGAGATGCAATGAAGATCTCAAGTCAAAGGATCACTCACACCATCATCATTAGAGATCAACCATTGACACTATATAGAATATCCATATGGGATCTTTGTACGGGACATCCAATGCATCGTTACAATAACGAGCATCCACACACCTATCCAAGTATCTTCACACTTCAACTTGTGAAATCAGCTACTCACCCAAAGAGTGAGGATATGTAATGTGTGCTAGTCTCACGGTGTTCGATGGTGTCCAGTCCCATCTACACATTGACTAGGGAAGTTTAAAGAATTGAACCATAACATGCAATTTGAATCTCACAATTTATAATCTCTATTACAAATTCTATATGCACAGTTCATATTCTTTTGGACTTTATCTCACAAACATATATATATATATATATATATATATATATATATATATATATATATATATATCAAATATATATAAGATATCTGGATAGATAAAGAAACTATTTTATTTTATTTGTATTCACAGAATGTATATAGCATCCAATCCGATTGGATCTAGGGCATACACTAACAATCTCCCACTTGCACTAGAGCCAATCACCCATGTATCCAATACCAAGTGACTCAGCATGACCATCATTCTTCTACTGCGGTAGGACTTTAGTGAACAAATCGGTAATATTATCTTCCGTGGGGACTCGTTCTATTTTTATATTATTTCTACCAATAATCTCTTAATTATATGGTATCTTCTGAGTACATGTTTGGACCTCTGATGTGACCTTGGCTCCTTAGCTTGCGCAATAGCTTCATTGTTGTCTCAATACAAGTGTACTGGATCAGCAATGCTTGGAACCACACCAAGTTCAGTGATGAACTTTTTAATCCAAACCGCTTCTTTGGCTGCATCTGATGTTGCGATGTACTCAGCTTCGGTCGTAGAGTCGGTAGTTGTCTCCTGCTTGAAACTTTTTCAGCTGACTGCACCGCCATTGAGTGTAAAGATATAGCCTGAGTGAGATTTGTAATCATCTTTATCAGACTGAAAACTAGAATCCGTATAACCCTGAACTATGAGTTCGGGTCCTCCATAAACCAATAACATATCCTTAGTCCTTCGAAGTACTTAAGGATATTCTTGACGGCCATCCAATGTTTCTCTCCAGAGTTTTCCTGGTATCTACTAGTGATACTCAATGCATAAGAAACATCAGGTCTCGTACATAGCATCGCATACATGATGGATCTGATTGCTGAGGCATATGGAATCCTATTCAAGTGCTCTCTCTCCATTTGGGTCTTAGGACTCATGTCTTTGGAGAGATGTATCCCATGCGATACCGGCAGGAATCCCTTCTTGGATTCCTTCATGCTAAACCGTTTTAGTACTTTATCTATGCACGTTGATTGGGACTATCCAAGCAACCTCCTAAATCTATCTCTATAGATCTTACCCAGTATGTAGGCTGCTTCTCCCAAATCTTTCATGGAGAACTTGCTGGACAACCACTCCTTCACTTCTTGCAGCAAGGATACATTGTTTCCTATCAATAATATGTCATCTACATATAATATCAGGAAAATAATAACACTCTCACTAACCTTCTTGTACACACATGGATCATCCTCATTTTTGATAAAATTAAACTTTTTGATTGTTTCATCAAAATGGATATTCCAACTTCTAGAGGCTTGCTTAAGTCCATAAATGGACCCTTGCAACTTGCATACCTTTTTAGAATCAATGGACTCAAAACCCTCAGGTTATGTCATATACACATCCTCCACTAAATCACCATTTAGGAAGGTGGTCTTGACATCTATTTGTCATATCTCATAATCGTAATAGGTTGCAATCGCAAGCAAAATCCTTATGGACTTAAGCATGGCTATAGGAGAAAAGGTTTCATCAAAGTCAACACCTTGCCTTTGCTTGTACCCTTTTGCAACTAGCCTCGCCTTATAGGTAATTACATTACCATCCATGTTTGTCTTCTTCTTGAAAACCTATTTGCACCCAATGGGTTTTATCCCTTCAAGTGGATCAACCAAAGTCCATACTTGGTTATCGTACATGGAGTCCATTTCAGACTTCATGGCTTCAAGCCATCTCTTGGAGTCAATGTCATAAATTGCTTCATCGTAGTTAGTAGGCTCATCATCTTCTATAAGAAATCCATATCTCTTAGGAATATGATGTGTTCTACTAGACCTATGTAGTTGATGTGTACTTGGAGCTTCCTGTGGCTCCATCATTTCTGATAGAGGTTAACGTAAATGTTGCCTGAATGTGAGTTGAGTCTCCTGCTCAACTCCCACTGTATTTGACATTTTCTCCATGTCATCTAATCGGTCTGTGTCAATTTGTCGTTCTTGAGTTTCACTAATCTTAATATTTCTCCCACTGTTGTTTCTTAGAAAAATCTCATTCTCTAGGAATATGGCATGCCTTGAGACAAAAACCTTTTGCTCTAGTGGACGATAGAAGTAGTATCCTTTTATTTCTTTGGGATATCCCACAAAATTATACTTGTCGGATCTAGCTCCCAGCTTGTCTGACTCATTACTCTTTACATAAGCGTAGCAACCCCAAATCCTTAAATGACTAAGGGTTGGTTTCTTTCCACACCATATCTCATAGGGAGTAGAACCGATCGACTTAGACGGAACTCGGTTTAGAGTGTATTCGACTGTGTGTAGGGCATAACCCTAAAACATTTTTGGAAGATTTGCAAGGCTCATCATTGATCGCACCATATCTAATAATGCGATTTCTTCTTTCTGATACACCATTATGCTATGGTGTACCAGGAGGAGTCCACTGAGAGAGAATCCCATTCTCTTTCAAATATTCTAAGAACTCATGGCTTAAGTATTCCCACCTCGATCTGATCGAAGTATCTTAATACTTTTGCCACTTTATTTTTCTACCTTGGATCTGAATTCTTTGAACTTTTCAAAGGCTTCAGATTTGTGCTTCATCAGATATACATAACCATACCTGCTATGGTCATCTATAAATGTGATGAAGTAAGAAAAACCTCTATTGCTTGAATATTAATGGCACCACATACATCCGAATGTACTAGTCCTAAACATTCAGTTGCTCGCTCACCCCTTTTAGTAAAGGATGACTTAGTCATTTTGCCACGTAAGCATGACTCACATTCCTCAAACGATTCCCAATCGAATGAGCCCAAGTATCCATCCTTATGTAACTTGGTTAAACGTGTTTCATTTACATGGCCTAAACGTCAGTACCATAGGAATGAGTTCTTAGAATTATTTGATTTTAATTCTTAGTTTCTATATTGAGAATAGGGCATTGTAAATTCAAAACATAAATCCCGTTGAACATTTCAGCAGAACCAAAGAACATTTCATTTTTAAAAATTAAAATTCCTTTATTTCTAATTTTAAATGTATATCCATCATTACAAGACATGAAACGAAAATAATGTTCTTTGTTATGTTTGAAACATAGTAACAATTATTAAGCTCCATTACAAGCCCAGTGGGCAAAGACAAAGAACAAGATCCTATAGCTAAAGCAGCAACCTTTGCTCATTTCCATGCGCAGGATCACTTCATCTTTTTCCAGCTTTCTACTGCTTCTTATCATCTGCATATTAATACAAATATGAGATCCACAACCGGTATCCAATACCCAAGTGGAATAAGAAGTAACAGAAGAAAACATCTCAATAATAAATATACCTGATGTAGAAGCATCTGTATGTTTCTTTTCTTTCAGGCTAGCCAGATAAGCCTTGCAGTTTCTCTTCCAGTGCCCTTCCTTGCCACAGAAGTGACACTTCCCCTTGGTTATTTTGTTTTTCTTAATGCCCTTATTTGGTTTAGTCGCCTTGGCCTTTTGGACCTTATTCTTCTTTGGCCGCTTCTTATGAGCGCCAGAAGACTCCACGACCATAACCTGCCCTTTTCTTTCTTAATGTTGGGCTCAGCATTTGTCAGCATATTCGCGAGCTCAGGTAGAGATGTCTCTAGCTTGTTCATGTTAAAATTAAGAACAAAGTACGAATAGCTGGGAGGTAATGATTGCAGAACCAAGTCAACACTTAGTTCATGATCCATCACAAAACCCAATCGTGCCAACTTTTCAATCAAATTGATCGTTTTTAGTACGTGGGCACCCACTGATGAATCCTCAGTCATTTTACACTGAAATAGCTCTTTAGAAGTTTGAAACCTCTCATATCAGACTGTGCACCAAACAACTCTTTCAAGTGCATCAAATCTCCTGAGCATTTATATGCTCATGCTGTTTCTAAAGATTAGATGACATTGAGGCCAACATCAAACATATGGCCATGTTTTCAGCATCTTTATACCGATTGTATTCCACATGAACCTCAATCGGAGCATCCGCTGGTGGGACCTCGGTGCAACCTCATCTAGGACAAAAAGAATTTTCTCAGATCGAAGAATCCTTACATTCCTTAGCCAATCAGGGAAGTTGAGTCCAGTCAATTTGTTGGATTCTAAAATATTCCTAAGGTTGATGTTTACACTCATGGTTTCTCTGATAACCTACATAAAATTAGAACGAGTCAATTATTAAATACTAATCACCAACTTAATATGTAATTCTAGATTTTTAATTAAGTTAGTTATCCTACTATTTTATCAAGGTTAATAGCCCTCTCTATTAATCTCGAGAAATTGGCATTCAATTTCCTTAGTGGGCTAGGATTCTCATTTGAATTACCTTGACCTTAGCTTTGGCACAACAAATCTCGGTAAGCCAAATTTGGTAGATTATTATCAATCACATCTAATGTGACTCCTAGATCATTTAGGGGACATTTCTTTGTCAATTACATCCATATATGATCACCCTAAAGTATGCCTCTAGATTAGACTGATCCTAACTTTGGCCAATTACGCCAGCTAATCTAGTTAAGTCAACCCATTGTTCCACAATCAACTCCTCATAGGTACACTCGACCTTCGGCTTTGGCACGATAAATCTCATGACCTAATGATTTTGTATCATGTGAACAATGGAAGGCTTATGACTTAATATTCGTGGAGGGATTTAGCTTATAGGTCTCATCTACATCTACAACATTTGTACTATGCTAGGTTACATATCTATATGTATATTTTAGATTAATCTCAATTAACCTTAATTTCATAAGATCCAATCTATGATTGGGACTCCTAATTAAATTAGGATCCTAATCACTATAATTTAGGAACCCTAATCATGAGACCAAATCAATTGCTACCATCCTGATCAACCTTAATTGATTTAATCAATTAAGAGCTTTCCCAAACAATGGCCAGATCAGCTGATCAATGGGGTCCTATTTAGCATACCCTTCGATCCCATTGAATGGGTTTTCCCGGCAGCGAACGGAGCAATTAAAAACTATCAAACCTTTCTAGACACCAATGTAGTTAAGCCCAATTGATTAGATCAATTATGGGATCAAAGGATCAAACAATGACATGGTTAAGTCTAAGTTTCCTAAATCTTTATCATCTATTAAATTTTATGATAACTATAGATAGTGATCTAGCTAGGGTGTTATGATAAGAGTTCTTAATTCAAATTTTAAATTTTTTATCATTTAATTACATGTTATGACATATCGGTTTCACATCCCATGTAAATCCTAATGTCTCTAACAAACCCTAAAGTTTTCAATGTTCATTATCATAAGAATATCAGATCTTAATCATATTAATCATCATACTAAAATTAAATCCTAAACATGATTTCTAGGATTTCAACATATAGTATCTATCATGTATAAATAACAATTACTATTTTAACATGACACATATATGATTAAATCTAAATTAATTATTATTTATTATCATAAACTTTATCTCTGGTATCATATATCAAAGTACTCTATTTTAACATGATAATGAACATGCATAAATCTAAATAATATTGATTATTATCAAATAATAAATATTTTATTATATTTTAGATTTATTATCAACATATGAAAACTCTTCATGATTTTAAGCATAATAAAAAATCATATTATCAATCATATTGACTCAAGTATCCTATCAAATTAATGAATCTGTAGCCTAAGGAGGCTCTGATACCACTGATAGGAATAATGTATTCAAGATATGAATCAAATTCATGAAAACATTGTGGAAGATATAATATAAAATTCTCAGATGCCCAGGATCCTTAGGAACAGATTCATTAAATCTCAAATAAAATCTAATTTTATTCATACCTGAGTCCTTTATCGATGTAAATGAGGATGAAGTCGGTTAATCCTTTGCCACTAGCCGTCCACATGTCCGGCCTCTAACGGTGATCCACGCGGAGAAGAGGGGATGAAGACCTCCAAGGTATGAACATGACACTACGAGAAAGAGAGGGGTGCTAGCGCCTCTTGAATCTCCTTATAGAAATATAGAAAATATCTTTGAAGAAAGATCTAATATTTTTCTTCTCATGCCCTTGCTCTTCCTTCCTAAGAGGAAGGAACCATATTTATAGGGTGAGAAGGAAACGTTCCAAGAGAGAAGAAGAGATTTCTTTTCATGGTAACGTCATGGTAATGTTAATCCAAAGAAACAGAAGAAACTCCCATTTCATAACATCATGATAACATTAATCCAAGGAAACGGAAGAAACTTCCATTCTCATGGTAACGTTAATCCAAGTGTCACAATCTCAGCCTTTGAAATTAGGAATTGGTTATCTCATAACTACATACCCTAATTTGTACGTGTTCATCATCGAACCGTAGAGATTCATCATGCCTCATCCCATGGGCATGATTTCATCTTCACATGACTGAGATTGGCCATCCATACCCGAATAATCAGAGCCATCCATCACATGGATCAAGTCATATCTGGGTATCCAATTATTTGTTCATCATATGCACAAATAATTTCTCCTTAACATTCCTTCTACTGTAATGGATCATATCCGTTATTATTTTATCTTCTTTAAATTGGGTCTCAACCAATTATTTAATTGATCATCTTATCTGAATTGAATTAAATTTAATTCTTATTTTAATTCATCCAAAATTCTTCTTAATGCATGTGACCCATTAGGCCCTTTAACATGTTGGCAATAATCATGTCCTAATCATAGACCCTAGGAATGATTGGACAACTCTTTGTTCAAGTCAACAATATGATTATAGATCATGAGAGGCCTCTAGCAAAGCATCATGACCACCCAATTGCTAAAGGTTTTGTTGACGTGACCATCAACACCTGTCCATGAACGGTTACCATATGATCAAATCCTTTTATCATATATCTCAGATCAATCAGTAGTATGGAATGTGTCAACCTTGTAATTGATCTTTGTTTACTTGATCTCAGAAAAAATTGACTCATATGAATTAGAAATTCGAAACCATTTCAAATTCCAACTCAACCTTGCAAGGATTTAACAATCAATTTAATCCATCAAGTGGCCATGGGATATAACCCTTTCTATCAAGGAAGACGAATCCTGTCTTAATCAAACACCATCTTCATGTCCTTTATGTTATACCCAATCAACACCATATTTGCCACCCATGGCTAGAGCGATGTTTGGATGCCGTCAAAGCATAACATTCCACACATGAGATGCAATGAAGATCTCAAGTCAAAGGATCACTCACACCACCGTCATTAGAGATCAACCATCGACACTATATAGAATATCCATATGGGATCTCTGTACGGGTCATCCAATGCATCGTTAAATAACGAGCATCCACACACCTAACCAAGTATCTTTATACTTTAGCTTGTGAAATCAGTTGCTCACTCCAAGAGTGAGGATATGCAATGTGTGCTAGTCTCACGGTGTTCGATGGTGTCCAGTCCCATCTACACATCGACTAGGGACGTTTAAAGAATCGAACCATAACATGCAATTTGAATCTCACAATTTGTAATCTCTATTATAAATTTCATATGCACAGTTCATATTCTTTTGGACTTTATGTCACAGATATATATATGTGAAATATATTATAAAAGATATTTGGATAGATAAAGAAACTATTTTATTTGATTTGTATTCACAAAATGTATATAGCATTCAATCCGATTGGATCTAGGGCATATACTAATAGTACTTCCGCTCTGTTTCTGATATTCACTCTGTTAGACCCGGCCACTAGGACTCCCCTGCTGCTTCGGCAGCGCACCGTACTATGGTCTTTATCTCTTGGGAGCCCCACTCTCGGGTTATGTCAAAGTGAACTTTGATGGTTGTGTATCGGGTCGTCTTACTAGATCCGGGTTTGTTATTTGGGGGCCAGAGGGAATGCTGCTCACAGCGGGTGGTCATGGCTCCCTCGACACTTCGATCCCTATGGCTGAGCTTCAGAATACATGGGCTGGTATCACCTATGCAGTTCGTCAGTTGGGCTCTCACCGGTTGGTCATTGAGGGAGATTTGCTTATGGTTGTCCGTTGGATTAGACGGAATGTCGACCTTTGCTCCCCTCACAATCCCCTGATCTGTGATATTTGGGCTTCTCTCCAGTCTACCTGTGCACCGCTGATCCGCCATGTTTATCGAAAAGCCAACGCTGCAGCAAACTGGGTTGCCTCTGCTGCTTCTCGATACCCTGGTCAGTGGGGTTGGCATATTGGTGACCCCTGCCTTATTACCTTGCAACAAATTATATACTCTGATCTATCGGGTTTGACTCGTACCATAGTGGTGTGATCGCCTGTTTGTACCAAAAAAAAAGCTAGCATATTGGAGCAAAACAATTATGGCTGCAATGTCAAACGTAGGCTGACGATCAAAAGTATTGCTACTTCCCTAGATCCAAAAATGAATATGAAATTGAGAGATATCATGAGAGTATTATGCTGGCCTGCTATGTGAATGGACATTTTGCTTGGAATAGGTTGAGAGGTTTGTTGAAGAACTACGTGTACTTGGGAGCCCTTGTTGTGCATCATCGATCGATTATAATGGATAGACTTAACATAATAGATTATGAGATGGTTATTAAAATGATATTAAAAAAAGAATAATCACAATATTGGTGTATCAATGCCAATATTACATATTAAAGCTCGTATACGAATAGGTTGAAGTTATGGGAAGAGAGTTGTTTCAAGAAGAAGTAGATAATGTCCTCCATTGTGATAAATATCTTTTTAATAAATAAATGTCCAATGAGGGCTAAGTATATGACTTTGATCTATGATAAGATATAGCCTTTAACTATGTTTATATGGGGCCCTATTAGTACTTTTTCTTCAATTGCCCAAACCTAGGTAGAAATGAATTTAATCATGATTAAAAGCATGTTTAGAATCATTTTGAAATGAGGCAACATAATCACATTACAAATAAAAGATTTACAGACATATGAAAAGTCATTTACTTTAGGCATTATCATCTTTATCAGATATGTTAATATCAGAAAGGCAATTCTTCTCCCTACTTAAATGAGCAAACATGAATGCTTTTTAAATGTTTCCATCATAAGCAAACTTGTGTGCATGGTGTATAAAATAATTCTCATTAAGAGCAATTTTAATGCAGCTATTCTCCTCTTTGATATGATATAGGGCCTTCTGAAGCAAATTGACATCATTTCATGATGTGCTGATAACTAGTGTTTAAGAATAGAAATGCTGTAAACTCTTACTTCCATTCTAAGATCCACGACTTCTTTAAAAGATCAGTCATCCATTATTGTGCTCAATACTATCGAGGAGTTCAGCATATTTTGATCCGTTGAACAACAAAAATTATCCTCCAATGCCCAATGACAATCAATAGCTCGAAATATGTCACCTAGGGTATATATTAAACTCGTCTTCGATTAATGCAAACTTATGTTTTGATCTAGGATGGCATCCTAATAATAGACTTGTTGGCTTAAATAGAATTTACCGATGGTTAATGAGAAGCCCAGGTGATGGTGACTTCTGTTGTTGCTGAAATATGTCCTCCGACTCAGGCGCGATCGAGCTTCAGCGTGGGCTCCCTCTTGGGTGGACCTGCAAAATAGTCCTCACGCGAGAGGCGTTGGTGGTGGCCCTCTGCAAAAGACCCTCTGATGCTCAAATCAGTGGAGATCAATAACGAACAAATATGGAGAGAAGGCTCTCGCTGAAGAGTCTATCTATGGTGGCCTTTCGAGAGCTCTGAGCAGAGCGTTAATGGTGGAAAGGGGTAAGCCAAGATAGATGGAGAGTGGACAAATATGCAAGCGCGCGTACCTCAGAAGTTGGAAGACAATCGTATTTATAGAGGATCACCTGATTCCTTGGAGGTGTCGTGGATTCGAAAGCCGTTGGATTCGAATCAAGTTTGTTATGAGGTCAGTAAGATTCACATCTTGTTAGTTAGAGGACTGATTTGAATCAGGCGGTTATGAGGCTAGTAGGATCCGCATCTTGTTAGTTAGTGGATCGACGACCAAGAGGGCTATCACAGAGAATGGCCTGATCCGCCGAGGTATGGAAAGGCTCGGTTTGCCGAGGCATCCGATGACTCGGCCCACCGAGGTATAACAAAGGAGTAAGCCGGGCATCAGGACGGTTTGATTCCGCAGAGGTGTAGATATCGCTCGGGCTGGGGCCAAGAGATAGAGGTTGCTCGGGTTGAGGCCGATGGGAGCCGAGGTTGAGAGACATTGAGATAGCTTGGCTAGCGAGGCCGAGAGACACAGAGATCACTCGGACTAGGACCGAGGCATTGGGATAGCTCGGCTGGCGAGGCTTGGAAATGTGACTCGTACCCGGGGAATCCTTGGCTTGCCGAGGGGCTAAGATACCTCGGTCTACCGAGGTATAAGGGTTGGTTCATTCCTTGTGGGCACCGCGCAGCGAGTGGGAGTCAGGGCTGATCCTAACGTAATGACGATTTTACCCCTCAACACATGCCCCCCACTCCCTAGTTCGAAACGTAGGTTCAAGCATAGGGAGTATAGCTCCAGGTAGCACGATCTAAACAGAGGGGTCTAGATTTGATAGCCTACATAATGATGCCCTTGTAATGCCTCTCAGGAGGTTGTAACTCTTTTCATTGATTAAGAAATAAAGAACGTTTTATTCTTTCTTCTTTTAGCACCGCTTCTTTTTCCGATGTGATTGTGTTGAGAGTTGCTACTCCCTTATCATGCTTTTTGTGTCATAGCATATTTCGGCAGCGCTCTTGCTACTTTATTTTTGCTAAGACCAATGTTTGGTCCTCAGTGGAGGAAACGTTTATCCCTGTTTAGGTTAGAGGTAGACCTGGGCGGTCCTGTGGACTCATGTGGTAAGCATGATCTCGTTTGCAGAATGAAGCAGGTATTTCTTCGGAAAGAGATAGCTCGTATGTCTTTACTGTTGAGTACAAGAAGATTGCTTACTTCTACCAAAGTATCATAGGGCGCCCGAGTGATGTCGAGGTATTTGAGAGATTGCCCAATCAGGCCGAAGTTTCAGGGTTGTGTCCGTTGGTTCGGCTGAGACCTCGGGATTTATTCAGGAATATATCACTCGGCTCGACTGAGGTTTCGAATAATATGCCACTTGGTATAGATGAGGCCTTAGGGAATATATCGCTCGGTTTAGCCGAGGCTTTATAAGGAACATATTTTACTTGGCCCTGCCAAGGTACGGAGATCGCTCAGCGTTGCCGAGGATTTTTGATATTTTACTTGGCCCCGCCAAGGTACGGAGATCGCTCGGTGTTGCCGAGAATTTACGAACCTGCCTCTTATTGCAGCTGTAGATTCGGGCATGGACGGCCAAAAAAGGGGGGGAAAGCTATCCGAGCGATGCAGGGGCGCCCGAGGCTTGTCGATCGGTCACCTCCGATGTGGGCGGACTCTAGTGTCATCCGCCGATGCCTCTGAGGTCGGGCCCATGCCCTGATAGCTGAGGACTAGTTCAGATTATTTTTTCTCTGTCTGCCTTCCATGGAAGAATTCAATGAAGATTTCTTTCTTTATCATGCACCTTTTTTCCTCTTTTTCACGTTATTTCAAGGATATTTAATCCGAAGGAGTTCAGCAGATTGAAGGGAGTGTGATCCCAAGAAGGGGCGCTTATTGAATGCCTCGTCGCTATTTATTGATCCTTTTCGGTAAAGGGGGCGCAATTCTTCGGTTCCTGTGAGCGGCCGCCGAGGTAATGATGTGTGGTGAGTTTTTGCGATAGTGACATTGGAGCTGATGGCTCGGGCGATCGGGATACCTGTCAGAAGTAGTTTAAATACGGATGTGGAGGATGCCATCGTTAATCACCTTTTCAGCTGATCTCCCAAAATTTTTGGATACTGAGATGGCTTCTGGAGGCGAGGGACGATCGAATGAAGCGCCAAACAGCAGCGTCAATGGCCATGGGGGTCCCCGTAGGAGCTGCTCTACGGTAACCATCGATGGGGAGGTCTCGGCGTCACTGTTTGCAGACCGTGAGCGACTCTAGAGGGAGGCTGAGCAATACCTGGTTGTTTCTATAAGGGAGAACGAGCTCCTTCGTCGGGCCAACAGCCGGCTGGAGGGGCAAGTAGCATCCCTCCAGCGACAGATTGCTGAGTTAGCTCTGCGGCGTGAGGGGAGCTCGGCAGCGCTCGGAGAAGATGGCAAGCCCCAGTGAGGGCTCATGTATTTTTTCTTTTCCTTTTTGTTTCACTTTTTGTGATGAATGAAAAGGAATTTTTGTAATTTTTGTGCTCACTTCCACCTCCGAAATGTTCTTTCTTATCGTTCGAGTCTTACGAAACGAACCATCCTTCTGCTGGTAATCTTGGTGAGACCAAGGTATGGTGTTCCCCTTTTGGTAGAGGTAGGCAGAACTCATAAGTTTCAGTTGGAGTGCAGTGTATTGCTTAGTCTTGCCGAAGCATAAGGGGCGTCCCGTGAGCGTTGAGGCAAGGGTAGCTATCTCAGTCAGGACTGGGAGATAAGGGAGCGTTCGGTTTTTCCTAAAGTAAGGAGACTATCCCAGCTTTTAGCCAAAAAAGAGATGTCTCAGTTTAGGCCGAGGCATAGCAGATGGTTCGGTTCTGGGCTGAAGCGAGAGATCTTGGCCTGGGCGACGTATCTTTATTAAGGGGTACTTGGCTTCTATGCCTTTCTATTGCTCTACCAGCGTTTTATCTTTTTCAAGGTGAGTTGATTTTGCGTGGGTGACAAGCATCTAGCTTTCATTGGGGGGAGGACGCCTTTTTCATTGGGGATTTCCCAGGCTCGTCCATATCTTGGAGATTTGCAGGCCGTTCTTCAACATTTAAGACTCCCGATTCGAGATCACAGGGAGTTCTCTTTCCATAATGACTCGAAGGGCGCACTCGGCACACTCTGATGTCTATTTCCTTATCCTGGTGCACCACGTGGCACCATGGCTTTTATGCCGTTTGGCCTGGCCGGGGCTTGTAAGCTACCGGAACCTGGTCCAACACTAGGCTTCCAACCATACTGGGAGCGCTCGGCCATACCGAGGCTCCGTGGAATTGGACTCGGCCCGGCCGAGGTACGGAGATTTAGCTCAGGACTCGGCCCAGCCGAGGTATGGAGATTTAGCTCAGGACTCGGCCCAGCCGAGGTACAGAGATTTAGCTCAGGACTCAGCCCAGCCAATGTATGGAGATTTCCTGCTGAAGGAGATAGCTCGATTGTATTGAGAATGGGTAAGCAACATCTATTTTTCATTACGACTTTTTTTGGAAAAATGATTGTAGCTATCATGCCGTGGATAATAGAAACAAGATGCCAAAGCTGTAAATGGGGCAAGTCTATAGAAAGCGTACCCTACTGATGATATATATGGAGATTGTCTGAATTCCATGTCCAGGAATAGATTTTTCGTTCAGATCTTGGAGCTTATAGGTACCGGGTCCGATGACTTCCACCACTTGATAGGGGCCTTCCCAGTTCAGAGACAACTTTCCTTGTTCTAGTGGTTTGGAGATGGATGCTTTCCGGAGGACAAGATCGCCGAGCGAGAAAGATTTCCCTTTGACTCTGGAGGCATGATAGCGGGCCACTCTTTGTTGATATGCAGCTATTCTGATTCGAGCTTTCTCTCTGATCTCTTCCATCAGGTCAAGATTGGTGCGAAGCTGCTCGTCGTTAGCCTTCTCTGAGTAGCTCTTCACCCATGGAGAAGGGAGTCCTATCTCCACGGGGATGACGGCTACCGTGCCGAAGGCCATCCGGAATGGGGTCTCGCTAGTGGGGATTCTCTGGGTGGTGCGGTAGGCCCATAGGACATGGTGAAGTTCGTCCATCCATCTGCCTTGGGCTCTGGCAAGCCGAGCTCCTTGATCCCTTGAAGTAGGGTCTGGTTAGTTACTTCGGCTGCTCCATTGGCTTGCGGATGCCCTACCGATGTGAGGCGGTGACAGATCCCATGCTCCTCGCAGAAACCTCAGAACTTTGGGTTATCAAACTTGGTGTATTGGTGATGATGGTATGCAGGAGGCCGAAGCGACAAATAATGAATCTCCATACGAAGTCCCTGGCCCGAGCTTCGATTATCTGGGAAACTGCCTCGGCTTTGACCCACTTGGTGAAGTAGTCAATAGCGACAAACAAGAACTTTCTCTGTCCAGTGGCGAGGGGAAAAGGGCCAAGGATGTCCATACCCCACTTAGCAAAGGGCCAAGCAGAGGAAATAGGGACCAAACTGGCAGAGGAGAGCCTCTGGATACTAGAATGTCTCTGACAGGGGTCACAAGCTCGGACAAGATCATCAGCATCCTTTTGCATGGTAGGCCAATAATACCCCTGGTGCAACACCTTGTGGCATAAGGATCGGCTCCCCAGATGGTTGCCGAAAATTCCCTCATGTACCTCCCGAAGAGCATAATCAACCTCAGATGGGCAAAGGCACTTGAGTAGCGGCATTGAAAAGGATCGCTTATACAGCTGGTCATCGATCAGCACATAGTGGGTGGCTTGCAATTTCAGCTTTCTTTCTTCCTTTCGGTCGACTGGGAGCGACCCTTCTTTAATATACTTTAATATGAGCTCAAACCAGGATGGTTCGGCCTCGACCAGCATCACTCGGTCAGCCTCTGCAATGCTAGGCTTTTCCAGAATCTTCAGGGGAAACTTCCACTTGGAATCCATCGATTATGTAGTTGCCAGCCAAGATAATAGATCGGCGTGTGCATTCTCGGATCTTGGGATCTGAATGACTTCAAATTCAAAGAAGTGGGAAAGTAAGTCCTGCACCTCGTGGAGATACCGAATCATGTTTGGCTCCCGGGCCTCGAACTCGCCCCGCACGTGACCGGCTACCAATTAAGAGTCGGTAAAGGCATTCAACTTCTTCACTTTAAGGTCACGGGCGATTCGGAGTCCAGCGAGTAGAGCTTCATACTCGGCTTCATTATTGGAGGCTGGGAAGGAGAAGCGAATGCCGTACTCGAAAGTCGCCCCCTCTGGGCTGATGAGGATTAAGCCAGCACCGGAGCCATTGGCATTAGACGATCCGTCAACGTGGAGCAGCTACAGGGTGTTAGATCTCGGGTGCTCAGAGGAGTCCGAAGTGGAGCCGTCCTCCGGGATAGTACATTCTAGGAGGAAATCAACTAGAACCTAGGCTTTGATGGCTAGGCGAGGTTGGTATTGGATGTCATGCTCGCTTAGCTTGAAGGCCCATTTAGCCATTCTCTCTGATTTCTTCGGACGATGGACCATCGCTTTGATGGGTTGGTCGGTAAGGACCGTCACAGAATGTGCCTGGAAATACGGTCGTAGCCTCCGAACTGATGTTACCAGGGCCAAAACCAACTTCTCGATCTGGGTGTACCTTGTCTCCGCATCTCGGAGCAGTTTGCTGACATAATAGATCGGCTTTTGGGTCTTGCTCTCTTCTCTGACCAACACTGAGCCAACTGCGCCTTTTGAAACTGCTAAGTACAGAAACAACATTTCCCCCGGATTTGGACTGCTGAGGAGGGGTGGAGAGCCGAGATACCTCTTGAGGTCCTCAAATGATTTCTGACACTCGGGAGACCATTGAAAATTCTTGGCTGATCGAAGAGCTTTAAAGGAAGGAAGGCATCTCTCGGTCGACCGAGCCACGAAGCGGTTGAGGGCAGCGATCCTACCAGTCAGGCGCTGGACCTCTTTGACGGACGCTGGGGGCGCCATTTGCCGAAGGGCCTGAATCTTCTGCAGATTGGCCTCAATGCCCCGCTAAGAAACCATGAAGCCCAAAAACTTCCTAGAATTGATGCCGAAGGCGCACTTAGTTGGGTTGAGCTTTATCCAATATTTTTGGAGCGTCGCGAAGCTCTCAGAGAGATCCTCAATGTGCTGGGATGCTTCTTTGCTTTTGACCAGCATGTCGTCACCATATACCTCCATGTTTCGGCCGATTTGCTCCTTGAAGACCTTGTTAACTAGTCTTTGGTAAGTAGCACCTGCATTTTTCAGACCAAAAGGCATGACACGGTAATAATAAGTACCTCGATCGGTTATGAAGGCGGTCTTCCCTTCATCCACGGGCACCATTCAGATTTGGTTGTAGCCCGAATAGGCGTCCATGAAGGTTAGCATCTGATGACCTTAAGTAGCATCTACAAGTTGGTTGATCCGAATGAGAGGGAAGCTATCCTTCGGACATGCTTTGTTGAGGTCGGAGAAGTCGATGCAGATCCGACACTTACCATTCGACTTATTCACCATGACGACATTTGATAGCCAGTTAGGATAGTTTACCTTCCGAATGAAATTCGCCTTGATAAGTTTGTCGACTTCTTCCTCAATTGCCTTCTGTCGCTCAGGGGCGAAGCTCCTTTTCTTTTATTTTATGGGCCGGGACATCTCGTCTACATTAAGACGGTGGATGAGAACATCTGGGCTGATCCCTGGCATATCAGAAGCAGACCAGGTGAAGACATCAGCATTCCTTCGGAGAAAGTCAATCAGCTCCAGCCAAGGTTTCCCTTTCAGTTGTGATCCGATCTTTATGGTTTGGTCAGACCGAGCTTTGTTCAGTGGTACCTCCTTCAGCTCCTCGGCTGGTTCTCCCCGTTGCTCGATAAAATCCTCCCGAGCATCCAGCCCATCAACCTCGGGCAGTTTGGACTGAAGGCTGGTGATGAAGCACTGCCGAGCTATAGCTTGGCTTCCTCGAACTACTCCCACTCCCCATCCGGTAGGGAACTTCATAGCTAGATGCGGGATGGAGACAGCAGCTCTAAGGGACATCAGGTCAGGTCTCCCAAAGATTGCATTGTAGGGCGACCGAAGCTTGGTCACCAAAAAATCTACGTGAACAGTGGCAACGCGAGACCAAGTTCCCGCGTGGACCGTCAAGGTCATGACCCCTTCTGGGGTAATAACATCGCCGGTGAACCCCATTAGGATGAAGTCTACGGTTCGAAGATTCTTCATGAGTAGTTTCATCTTCACAAACACGTCGAGATATAAAATATTGACAGAGCTCCCACTATCAATAAGGATCTAGCTTACATCATAATTGTTTAGATTGAGAGATACAACCAACGCATCATCATGCGGGAACTGTATCTTCTAGAGGTAATTGTCGGAGAAGGAGAGCTCATTAGTCCGCGCTCTCTTTGGTGTTGAACCTTCTTCATAATCCTGTCAGCTCGACAGACTATTGACTGCCTCGATCACATTGATGTGGCCAGCGACCAGAGGATTCGGAGGAGGAGGCTGCTGGGGCTTGGGCTGGCGGTCACCCCCATTTCTTGGCTCGAGCGTTCTCCTGAATTGGTCCAGTCTATCCCGCTGGATGAGCCTCTCGATTTCATTCTTCAGCTGCCAGTACTCCTTGGTGTTGTGGCCATGGTCCTGGTGGTAGTGGTAGTATTTGGTGGGGTCTCTCTAGGCCGCATTCCCTCGGAGAGGAGGCGGTCGAGAGAGTTGACACTCTATCTCCATGAGGATCTCCGCCCTTGGGGCAGTCAGTGGGGTGAACCGGTTGAACCTCCTAGGCGGGCTCCGGGTGCGGTTCCTCGACGGCGGCGGGGGAACCCTTTGGCGGCAAGGTGGGCTCAGCTGGCGGGCAGATTGGTGCCTGTCCGAGCCCTTGGACTCCTTCTTCCTTGCCAGTTCGGCACGGGCAGCCCTCTGTGATTCTTTGACTCTGGCGTACTTGTCCACCAGGGTCATCATATCGGAGAGGTTCGGAGGGTAGCTGACCTCCAATGCTAGGTAAAAGTCACTCTCCTTTAACACTCTGCCCGCTAGGACAGACATGGCCACCTCATGATTAATGTGATCCACTTCCAGTATGGCTGTATTGAAACGACCAAGATAGTTCTTCAAGGACTCCCCCTCTCTCTGCTTAACCTTGGAGAGAGAGTCAGATCTCCGTCGATGACGATGGCTGCTGACGAACTGGCTGATGAAGAGGCGGCTCAGCTCGTCAAATGAACTAACAGAACCTGGCTTTAAGGCATTAAACTAGGTTCGAGCGGACCCCCTGAGGGTGAAAGGGAAGGCGCGGCAGAGGATCACATCTGATGCCCCATGGAACATCATGATCGATCGGAAGCTACTGAGGTGGTCGTCGGGATCGAATGAACCATGATAAGGCTCAATGGCGGGCAGCTTGACATGGGAGGAAATTACTTCCTCCATAATCTCCTTGGAAAAGGGGATGCCCTGCTCCGCCTTATGCTGAAGCGGATGGGCCTGATTGGCGGCATCCAACTCCTGATGCATCTCCCAGAGTTGTTGGTGGATCTCCTCCTCATGCATAGCAGGAGGGGTTGGGCGAGGAGAATACTTAGTTGGTGTCGAGTCATGACGAGAGAACACCAGAGAGAGGGATTGGGCCCGTCGAGATCTAGGAAGATCCTTGCCACAGACCCCTTGCGGGACTGGCTCAGCTCCCTTAGGGTGACGAGGGGGGTCCACAATCCCATGCAGATCGGAAGAAGAGATTGCTGGGTGAACGGGGGTTGCGTTCTCCTTAGGAAGGTGCAGAATAGGAGCAGCTGGATGGGGAGCTTCAAAGCGCCTCTGAATCAGATGGGTCAGAGCTTAGACCTGCTGGACCAGTGAGGCAAACTAGTCCTGGGTCACTAGGGCCGCCAGTGGTGATGGAGTCTCAACTGGTGGTGGCAGTGGTGCTACACTGCTCACCGGATCAGGTCTTTGGGAGGTGACCTGGTCCCGGGCTTTAGAAGTAGCCTTTCTTCGATTGGCCATGGGAGAGGTTTTCTTCAAGATCGAGACCCTTATCTCCTATATCACAAGTTTATGGGACTTAAGGGCCCTTCCTCTAGTGCCATTTTGTTGCTGCTAAAATCTGTCATCCGACTCGGGCGCGATCGAGCTTCAGCGTGGACTCCCTCCTGGGTAGACCTGCAAAATAGTCCTCACATGAGAGGCGTTGGAGGTGGCCCTCTGCGGAAGATCCTCCGACGCTCAAGTAAGCGGAGATCAACAACGAACAAATATGGGGAGAATGCTCTCACTGAAGAGTCTCTCCAGGGTGGCCTTTCGAGAGCTCTGAGCAGAGCGTTAATGGTGGAAAGGGGTGAGCCAAGGTAGATGGAGAGTGGGCGAATATGCAAGCGCGCGTACCTCAGAAGTCGGAAGATGATTGTATTTATAGAAGATCACCTGATTCCTTGAAGGCATTGTGGGTCCGAAAGCCGTTAGGATTCGAATCAAGTTTGTTATGAGGTCAGTAAGATTCGCATCTTGTTAGTTAGAGGACTGATTTGAATCAGGCGATTATGAGGCCGATAGGATCCACATCTTGTTAGTTAGTGGATCGACGGCCGAGAGGGCTATCATAGAGAATAGCCTGATCCACCGAGGTATGGAAAGGCTTGGTTTGCTGAGGCATCCGATGACTCAGCCCACCGAGGTATAACAAAGGAGTAAGCCGAGAGTCAGGACGGTTTGATTCCGCAGAGGTGTAGATATCTCTCGGGCTGGGGCCGAGAGATAGAAGTCGCTCGGGTTGAGGCCGACGGGAGCCGAGGTCGAGAGACATTGAGATAGCTCGGCTAGCGAGGCCGAGAGATATAAAGATCGCTCGGACTAGGACCGATGCATTGGGATAGCTCGGCTGGCGAGGCTTGGAAATGTGACTCGTACCTGGGGAATCCTTGGCTTGCCGAGGGGCTAAGATACCTTGGTCTACCGAGGTATAAGGGTTGGTTCATTCCTTGTGGGCACCACGCAGCGAGTGGGAGTCAGGGCTGATCCTAACCCCTTGCACGATTATTAATGTAATGATGATTTTACCCCTCAACAACTTCATATAGTCATGCCCTTGGCCTTGCGATTTTTAATCTTCATTGTATGTCACTCTAGTTGATGTGACTGATTTCAAAGCATATGGTCATCAAATGTGAGCAATCAAAATTATAAGGCAGGATGATGGCGACTTCATGCAATCATGTGCATGATCTAACAATTTTAGAGGATTTGTGTGACCTATAACTGGTCACATGATGGTGACTTCATGCAATCACGTGCACGATTTGATGATTTTAGAGGCTTTTGTGAATTTCCATCATCGAATGTAACTAATCGAAATTATGAAGTACGATGATGGTAACTTTATGTGATCACACACTTTGTTGGGGAGATTATTGAGAAATTGTTGCCCCAATTTTATTGATTTTGATGATTACCAAAAGCCATGAGTATATTAAAAGATGCAATGAATTTATTTACATGAGCAATGAATTTATTTCTCATAATCAATGAGTATGTTAAGTATGACTATAATCAATTGGAAAGTAGCTTCAAGCTCCATGTTTAAGCTTTCAAAAAGAAATTTTTATACTTCATATTTCAATCAATGAGTTTTTGGAACATATCTTGAATTGATTCTTAATGTCAAATTTATTATATTCAAGTCAAAAATTGATTTAAAATTAATCTGGAACGAATTTCAAAGTCAATCAGAAAATTCTCTGATTTTTGATACGTTCCGGAGCCGACTCTAGAGTTTCAGAGTCGACTCCACTCAGTATACAGAGATTCCTGATTTTCTCGAGTCGACCCCTGTGATTTCAAGAGTCGACCCCCGATATTGTCGAGCCGACTCCATGACTGTAAGAGTCGACTCTGCTCAGACTCCAGAGAGTTGTTTTTCTGAGCACTTCTCGAGTCGACCCCTTGCTTTTCATGAGTCGACCCCCGACTGTCAGGAGCCGACACCTTATTTTTCTTGAGTCGACCCCTTAACTATCTGAATGTTTCTATTTTTGGCATCGCGTCTTCGAGCCGACTCGCCTAAAGTTGGAGCCGACTCCAACAAATCTGGGCGTGACTTTTTCTGTATGCCAACTCAGCGCCAACGGTAATATTTTTCAATAACGGCTATATTTCTTTGTTTCTAACGGCTATATTTTTGCAGAGTCTATAAATAGAGAGGCCGTTTTCAAATCAAAAAAATACATATAGATCAAGAGAGAAAAAAAAGAGAAAAATCTTTCAGAAAGAGGAAAAACAGAGCGTCATTTGAAAAATCCGAGATTCAAAAATAGAGTGAAAGAGAAGGAGTGAAATCAAAGGAGACTTCATCTGTGCTCAAGTTCATCAATCCAAGAAAGTCTAGAAGAAAATCCAAGAGCCATTCAAGATCAAATCAAGAGATTTTCAACATTCAAAGAAAGGGAGAATAAGTTCAAATTAACTCCAACATTCAATCCGTGAAGAATCTGAGCTGAGGCCCGATTCCACACTTCAAAGGAGTTGAGGAAAAGAAGAAAAGAAGAAAAGCCTGCACTCAAATCGAATCTAAACAGGCCCTTCTAAACTTTGCTTTTATTTTGAAATATCTGCTCAAAAGGAGCTGTTTTGTACTAAACTCATATTTTTATCTTGTGGTTTGCTAATTCAATCAGTGGATTGAATTAGTGGAGGTAGTTTACCTCGGCACAAGCTAAGGATAGCTTGTGTGTTGGGTTTTGTGCTGGTGAGCCCGTGTAAAACCGGCTGGGTTCGTTGTGATCCCGGGAAAACAACAAGTTTGGGTTGTGAGCTTGTAAAACAACTCGACTGTAATCGAGGAGATTATAGTGTGGACCCAAGTGGAGCTTGGGAGTGGACGTAGGTGTTGGATACACCGAACCACTATAAAATCTTTGTGTTTGCCGTGTTATTTGTCTCTCTCTCTCTTGCTATTGTGCTTTAACTTGAATTAATTGTGTATATCCTCTCATCAATAGTTTAAATTATTTTAAAAGGCTTAATTTTTAAAGTACCCAATTCACCCCCCCTCTTGGGTTGCCATCTGGGCCAACAATTGGTATCAGAGCTTGTGCTCATTTGTTTTTGATTGATCACACGATCAAGAGCGAAAGATCCAAATGGCAACACAAGCCAGCTCGAGTTTTGCTGAGGGCCATTCTACAAATAGACCACCCTTATTTAATGGTTCCAACTATTCATATTGGAAAGCAAGAATGAGGATATTCATTCAAGCTTCAGATTATGAATTGTGGAGTGTCATAATTAATGGACCTAGTACACCCACACACTTAGTTGATGGTTCTATAGTTCCTAAGCCCGAAAGGGATTGGAATGAAAATGATAGGAAGATGGCTCAGCTTAATGCAAAAGCCATGAATGTTTTATATTGTTCTCTTGATGCTAATGAATTTAATCGTATCTCTACCTGTAATTCCGCTAAAGAGATATGGGATAGATTAGAGGTTACCCATGAGGGAACCAACCAAGTTAAAGAATCTAAGATTAATATACTTGTGCATAAATATGAATTGTTTAGCATGGAACAATCTGAAACCATAACATGCATGTATACTAGATTTACTGATATTGTTAATGGTTTGAAGAGTCTTGGAAAAACCTATACTAATGCTGATTTGGTTCGCAAAATTCTTAGGTCACTACCAAGATCATGGGAAGCCAAAATGACAGCCATTCAAGAAGCCAAAGATCTAAACACTTTACCTTTGGAAGAGCTTCTTGGATCCCTTATGACCCATGAATTGACAATGAAGCAACATGTGGAGGAGGATAGCAAAAAGAAGAAGACAATTGCCCTCAAGGCTGCAGAAGTTGAAGATAGCAGCAGCGATGATGAGGATGATGATGAAGACACAGCTCTTCTAGCAAGAAAATTTAAGAAATTTATGAGGAGAAAGAAACCCTTCCACAAAAAGAAATTTGGAAATAAGATGGAAGGAGAAAAGGAAAAAGATAAGGACAAGGACAAAGAGAAAGACCCCTTGATCTGTTATGAATGTAAGAAACCGGGGCATTATAGATATGATTGTCCGCAATTGAAAAAGACTTTCAAGAAAAAGAAGAAAGCGTATGTTGCAACTTGGAGCGACAGTGATGAATCTTCTTCCGAAGAAGAAGAACAAAAAGAGGTTGCCAACATTTGTTTTATGGCGAACGACGACGACGAGGTAAGTTCTGAAAACCCTTGTGATGATTTTGCTTTTGATGAATTATTTGAAGCCTTCAATGAACTTGTAGATGATTTTAAAATTTTGAAAAAGAAATATAAATCTCTGAAAACTGAAAACATAAACTTAATTAAAGAGAAAAATGAAGTGATGCTTGCAATTAAAGATTTAAAAGGTAAAAAGGAGATGTTTCTTAAAGAAAAGGATGATTTTACTCATGAAATTAATATACTAAAATCTGAAAACGAAAATCTAATAAAAGATTTGAAAAAGCAAATACAAACTCTATCTTTGGGAAATGAACAGCATATTGTAGAAAATGAATTTCTAAAGAAAGAAGTTAAAAAATACAAAGATATTGTTGATAAATTCACCTTAAGTTCTACTAAACTAAACATGATTTTAGAAAGTCAAAAAGCAGTTTTTGATAAGGCTGGATTAGGATATAATACATTTAGAAAACAAAAATCTTTGAAAAACATTTTTGTACGTGCTAGCCAAAGTAACATCACTTGTTTTAAATGCAATTTAAAAGGGCATAAATCATTTGAATGTAATTTACAAAAACCAAATAAGAATTTAAATTTTAAAGGGAAGAAAATATGGGTTCCAAAAGGAACAATATTTGTTGCTACTAACCATGAAGGACCCAAGAAAGCTTGGGTACCTAAACATAAAGTTTGATTTTATTGCAGGAATGTCATGTGGCCAAAAGATCAAAGAGAAAGTGGTATCTTGATAGTGGCTGCTCAAGACATATGACGGGTGACAAAGAAGAATTCATCACCCTTGAAGAAAAGAAAGGAGGAGTTGTTACGTTCGGTGATAATGGTAAAGGTCAGATTATGGGCCTTGGTAAAATCCGTATAACTCCATCCACTTTTATAGATAATGTACTTTATGTTGATGGTTTGAAGCATAACTTAATTAGTATAAGCCAATTGTGCGATAAAGATTTTAAAGTATCATTTGAAACTTCTTTCTGCACAGTATCTAATTCCATTGATAATAGCATTGTATTTACTGGTTATAGACATGGCAATGTTTACTTGGTTGATCTAGATAAATTATCTATGAGTGATCATTGCTTAATTGCTGATAATGCTAATATGAATGAAATTGGATGGTTATGGCATCGTAGATTAGGTCATGCAAGCACACACCTAATTTCAAAACTAATTAAAATGGACTTAGTTAAAGGGTTACCTAAAATAGATTTTGAAAACAACAAAATATGTGATGCATGTCAATTTGGAAAACAAACAAGAAGTTCTTTCAAATCTAAAAATGTTGTTTCAACTTCTAGGCCATTAGAGCTACTTCACATGGACCTTTTTGGACCAACTAGAACCACAAGTCTAGGAGGAAAGAAATATGGTCTTGTGATTGTAGATGATTACTCTAGATACACTTGGGTATTGTTGTTAGCTCACAAAGATGAGACTTTCTCGATATTCCTGAAATTCTTTAAGAAAGTCACAAATGAGAAAAACACTACCATAGTGTCTCTAAGAAGTGATCATGGAACTGAATTTGAAAATCACCTATTTAAAAATTTTTGTGCTGAAAATGGTATTAATCATAATTTTTCTGCACCTAGGACCCCACAACAAAATGGTGTTGTAGAAAGGAAAAATAGGACTTTAGAAGACATGGCCCGTACCATGCTATGTGAAAGCAACCTACCAAAGTACTTTTGGGCGGAAGCTATAAACACGGCATGTTACATTTTAAATAGAGCCCTAATAAGACCAATACTTAAGAAAACACCTTATGAACTATGGCAAAACAGAAAACCTAATATTAGATATTTTCATGCATTTGGTTGTAAATGTTTTGTTCATAATAATGGTAAAAATAATTTAGGCAAATTTGATGCTAAATCTGATGAAGGAATATTCTTAGGATATTCAACAACTAGTAAAGCATATAGAGTATTTAACAAGAAAACTTTAATTGTTGAAGAATCCATTCATGTAGTTTTTGATGAATCTTTAGCAACTAGTTCCGAAAAGTTTGATGATGAGGAAGATACAAACATAATTGAGAAAGATCTTGAAAAATTAAATATTGATGTATCTTCAGATCATGAGCAAGAGGCTAAAGATAATGATTCACCTAAGGATGATGATACTAACACTAATCATAATGATATAGATCTTCCTAGAGATTGGAGATACGCTTATAGTCACCCTAAGGAATTGATTATAGGTGATCCATCTCAAGGAATAAGAACTAGATCATCTATGAGAAATATTAGTAATCATCTTGCATTTGTATCACAAATTGAACCTAAAACTATTGAAGAAGCTGAAAAAGATAATAATTGGATGTTAGCTATGCAAGAAGAATTAAATCAATTTACTAGAAATAATGTATGGACATTAGTAGAAAGACCTAAAGATCATTCTGTTATAGGATCAAAATGGGTATTTAGAAATAAACTAGATGAAAATGGCATAGTAATTAGAAACAAAGCTAGATTAGTTGCAAAAGGATATAATCAAGAAGAAGGTATTGATTTTGATGAAACCTTTGCACCAGTAGCTAGATTAGAAGCCATTAGACTATTACTTGCATTTGCATGTCACATGAATTTCAACTTATTTCAAATGGATGTAAAGAGTGCTTTTTTAAATGGATTTATAAATGAAGAAGTGTATGTAGAACAACCACCAGGTTTTGAAGATCATGAATTTTCAAATCACGTTTTTAAATTGCACAAAGCATTATATGGTTTGAAACAAGCACCTAGAGCATGGTATGATAGATTAAGTAAATTCTTAATTGAAAATGATTTTATAAGAGGAAATGTAGATAAAACATTATTTTTGAAAAGAAAAGGTAAAGATTTATTAGTAGTTCAAATATATGTTGATGATATTATTTTTGGTGCTACTAACAATCTTCTATGTCAAGAATTTGCTAAGTTGATGCAGGGTGAGTTTGAAATGAGCATGATGGGAGAACTCAACTTCTTCCTTGGACTCCAAATCAAACAAGAAAAGGAAGGGATTTTCATCAACCAAACCAAGTACACGAAGGAACTACTCAAAAAGTTTGGTATGGATTCAATAAAACCCCTTGGAACTCCAATGAGTCCTTCATGCAAGTTAGACAAAGATGAGGAAGGTAAGAAAGTTGATCAAAAGTATTATCGAGGTATAATCGGATCTCTACTCTACTTAACTGCTAGTAGACCTGATATAATGTTCTCTGTTTGTCTATGTGCTAGATTTCAATCAGAACCTAAAGAATCTCACTTAACTGCTGTTAAAAGAATATTAAGATACTTAAATGGAACAAAAAATGTAGGTTTATGGTATTCTAGAGACTCAACATTGAACTTAATTGCATATTCTGATTCTGATTATGCTGGATGTAAGTTAGATAGGAAAAGCACAAGTGGTGCATGCCAATTCTTAGGAAGTAACTTAATCTCATGGTTTAGCAAAAAGCAAAATTCAGTTGCATTATCAACTACTGAAGCTGAATATGTTGCAGCTGGAAGTTGCTGTGCTCAAATCCTATGGATTAAGCGACAACTTGAAGACTATGGTATCACACTTGACAAAACACCTATAAAATGTGACAATACAAGTGCAATTAATCTAACAAAAAATCCAATTCAACATTCTAGGACAAAACACATAAATTAGATATCATTTTATTAGAGAACATGTAACTAATGGAGAAATATGTCTTGATTATGTTAATACTGAAGATCAATTAGCAGATATATTTACAAAACCCTTGAGTGAAGAAAGATTCTGTTATCTTAGAGGAGAGTTAGGGATTTGTGATCCATTAGAATGAATTTGAAACCCCTAAGAAAAATTATCTAGAACTCTTTCTATCCTTTGATTTTAAGGAAATTTTATCTAAAATTCTTTCAAATCCCTGATCTTTAAGGAAATCTTATCTAGAATTCATATCTAATTGATCTATTAAAATCCAATGATTTTTTATCAATTTCTATGATCAATGTCCGGACACATTTCAGATTCTCTGAAACTTTATGTTTTTGCTCTGAAATGGTCTCGGAGCCGACTCGATCAGTATCGGAGTCGACTCCATGTTTCTGCTGAAACTCTGGAGCCGACCCCATCTCTGTGCGAGTCGACTCCACTTCGGGTTAGGTTTCTGTGACTACCCGGAGTCGACTCCACACTTTGCGGGAGCCGACTCGAAGTGGTCCCAGGTCGATTTTTCTAGGGCAGAGTCGACCCCTCGTTCATTTCTATCTTCTCAAATCAATCAAAATCTCTCTCCAAAGATTTTCCCAACCTACCAAATCCTTAGAAACCCTTGATTAACCTTTCCACTAAATCAATGGCACCTAAAACCCGTGGTTCTAGCCTTGGAGCGGCCGGGATGAAGAGGAAGAAGACGGTGAGGCGTCCCGCTCGCGAACCGTCTCCGAGCATGGATTCCACCTCGTCCTCTTCAACCCGAGTGCTTCTCCTGCTGCGGCCACCTCTCAGGTAGACCGCCTAGCCGATAGAATTATTACAACCGGGAGAAAGGTGGATTTTGAGCTATTTGAGGCGGAGGGTTTTCTTGTAGGAAGACAATTAATTGAAATGGGATGGGAGAAAATGTGTTCATTAGATTGCCCAACCTACCCCGCCTTGGTTAAAGAGTTTTATAAAAATTTGTCAAGAGGAGATAATGGATTGGTCAGCTTGATTAGAGGAAATAGGATAAATGTCACAGTGGATATACTCTCAAGACTTTTGGATCTTTCAGTGTCTGGTCCTTCTACATTTTCACCTGATGATAGGAGCCCGGCTTTATCAAGATTGTTAAATAAAGAAATTGTTGGTTTTGAAGAAGTCCAAGCAAATCAACTATCTTTGGAATTAAGGCTTCTCCATAACATATGCAGTAGGATTCTGTTCCCTAAGACTGGGAGGTTTGATTATGTATCTGAGAGAGACATTTTTGTTATGGATGCTGTAGTGGCTGGGAGACCTATCAATCTTCCGAATATGATAATTTGGTACATAGCTGACTGTGGGAGCAAGAAGAAATCAAGTCTACCCTATGGCATGATATTAACTAAGATTTTTCAAAGCCAAGGGATAATTATTTCCGATAGTGAGCCATTGAGAAATTTGAGACACACTGATTACTATAGCTTGGCTACTATTCATAGGATGGGATTTGTGAAGAAAGATGGTAGATGGGAAAGGAAAAATCAGTTGGAAGATAGAGCCGCTGATGTTGAGGCACCTGGACCTTCTGTTAGACATTCATCACCTGTGCCTCCTAGTTCTTCTGTTCCAGTTCCGGCCCCTTCTCCTGCTCCAATGTTTGATCAGCCATCTTCTTCATCAGTTGGTTTTTCGGATCTTCAGTTAGAGCAGCTCAAGAGTCTTCTTGATGCTCAAGAGGATAGAATGAAGACTGAGTTTGACAGTAAATTCATGAATCTTAAAGAAACTCTCTATTCATTAGAAGATCGAATTACCAAGATTGAATCTACTCTTAGCTCCTCTACTGAGTCTTTAAGTGGTGATTTAAAGAATATTTTTGAAGAACTTAAAGACATTTGTGGAGATGGTAAGACTTATGCAAAGTGCAATGCCGAGCTTCAAGACAAGATTTTAACTGCTTGTACTTTTGTGGACGAAAGACTGAGAGATATGTCAAGCTTCAAACTGATGGAATGAAGAACATCGTAGATCACTTAACAAGAATTGTAAGGACACATTTTTGATGTAATGGATGTTTAGTTTTTGCAATGTAATGAAATTTATATTATGATTTACATTTTGATATAATGAAGTAATGAAAAGTTAGTTTTGAATGTTCAATGAAGTTTGAGTTTGAATGTACTTCTCTTATTTATCAATGAATC
This sequence comes from Calamus simplicifolius, assembly GCA_900491605.1. Lineage (NCBI taxonomy): Eukaryota > Viridiplantae > Streptophyta > Magnoliopsida > Arecales > Arecaceae > Calamus > Calamus simplicifolius. The sequence goes on from UESW01004264.1 coordinate 924,615, forward strand.
TCAGTTCATGTTAAAGCATATCTTAAATCGTGAATGTGATTGTGTTTGATGCTTCTCTACCTTTTTGTTGATAACAAAAAAGGGGGAGAGTTTTATACATGACTGTATATGCATGGGAGAAATTAAACGAATGTTATTGTATATGCATATAATAAATAATTGAATGGGGGAGAGAAGGGAGTAATAATTAAACATTACACATACAGAGAATGAATGAAAAAGCAATTTAGATGAAAATGCTGAATTTTGACATTAAACTGTGTATGAGTTTAAATTGAATGAATGGATATTTATTTGAGTTTCATAGGGGGAGCTACCTCATTCAGGGGGAGCCTAACTATGAAAATTAAATAAATTCTTCAATTAATCATGCATATACTCAATGTTTTTGTCATCATCAAAAAGGGGAGATTGTTGGGGAGATTGTTGAGAAATTGTTGCCCCAATTTTATTGATTTTGATGATTACCAAAAGCCATGAGTATATTAAAAGATGCAATGAATTTATTTACATGAGCAATGAATTTATTTCATAATCAATGAGTATGTTAAGTATGACTATAATCAATTGGAAAGTAGCTTCAAGCTCCATGTTTAAGCTTTCAAAAAGAAATTTTTATACTTCATATTTCAATCAATGAGTTTTTGGAACATATCTTGAATTGATTCTTAATGTCAAATTTATTATATTCAAGTCAAAAATTGATTTAAAATTAATCTGGAACGAATTTCAAAGTCAATCAGAAAATTCTCTGATTTTTGATACGTTCCGGAGCCGACTCTAGAGTTTCAGAGTCGACTCCACTCAGTATACAGAGATTCCTGATTTTCTCGAGTCGACCCCTGTGATTTCAAGAGTCGACCCCCGATATTGTCGAGCCGACTCCATGACTGTAAGAGTCGACTCTGCTCAGACTCCAGAGAGTTATTTTTCTGAGCACTTCTCGAGTCGACCCCTTGCTTTTCATGAGTCGACCCCCGACTGTCAGGAGCCGACACCTTATTTTTCTTGAGTCGACCCCTTAACTATCTGAATGTTTCTATTTTTGGCATCGCGTCTTCGAGCCGACTCGCCTAAAGTTGGAGCCGACTCCAACAAATCTGGGCGTGACTTTTTCTGTATGCCAACTCAGCGCCAACGGTAATATTTTTCAATAACGGCTATATTTCTTTGTTTCTAACGGCTATATTTTTGCAGAGTCTATAAATAGAGAGGCCGTTTTCAAATCAAAAATATACATATAGATCAAGAGAGAAAAAAAAAGAGAAAAATCTTTCAGAAAGAGGAAAAACAGAGCGTCATTTGAAAAATCCGAGATTCAAAAATAGAGTGAAAGAGAAGGAGTGAAATCAAAGGAGACTTCATCTGTGCTCAAGTTCATCAATCCAAGAAAGTCTAGAAGAAAATCCAAGAGCCATTCAAGATCAAATCAAGAGATTTTCAACATTCAAAGAAAGGGAGAATAAGTTCAAATTAACTCCAACATTCAATCCGTGAAGAATCTGAGCTGAGGCCCGATTCCACACTTCAAAGGAGTTGAGGAAAAGAAGAAAAGAAGAAAAGCCTGCACTCAAATCGAATCTAAACAGGCCCTTCTAAACTTTGCTTTTATTTTGAAATATCTGCTCAAAAGGAGCTGTTTGTACTAAACTCATATTTTTATCTTGTGGTTTGCTAATTCAATCAGTGGATTGAATTAGTGGAGGTAGTTTACCTCGGCACAAGCTAAGGATAGCTTGTGTGTTGGGTTTTGTGCTGGTGAGCCCGTGTAAAACCGGCTGGGTTCGTTGTGATCCCGGAAAAACAACAAGTTTGGGTTGTGAGCTTGTAAAACAACTCGACTGTAATCGAGGAGATTATAGTGTGGACCCAAGTGGAGCTTGGGAGTGGACGTAGGTGTTGGATACACCGAACCACTATAAAATCTTTGTGTTTGCCGTGTTTATTTGTCTCTCTCTCTCTTGCTATTGTGCTTTAACTTGAATTAATTGTGTATATCCTCTCATCAATAGTTTAAATTGTTTTAAAAGGCTTAATTTTTAAAGTACCCAATTCACCCCCCCCTCTTGGGTTGCCATCTGGGCCAACACACTTGATGATTTTTGTATGCTTGTATTGCACCTCTTGATGGGCTAGTAGCTTGTTGTTATGCATGGTTGCATCATTTATTGCTCTCTTCCTCAGTTCTCTTCTTCATTTTTTTAAGCCATTCGAAAGAAAGCTTTCAATTTTCATCTTCATCTTTTGTTTGACACAATTCAGGCTAGGTAACTAATTTTCTTGGAAGCGTTACAGTTATAATTTTTTCTAAAGACTTTACAAACTTTACGAAGCCCTTTGGTTGTGATTTTCTCAATCTTGAAGTGCAGCCAAACTCCAGAGATCCTAGGTTTAGCCCTATGCAATAAATCTGTTAATCGATGTGGCACCAATAGTAATAGTGGGTTCAAGAATATGAGTTTAGTCTATAACTAGTATGCTTTATACTCCATCAATTGATATCGAATTTAAACTCTTAGCCATGAGATGGACAAGAACTATCAGCATGATACATATTGATTGTAGAGGATAGAGAATAAGACTAAAGATTAAAAGATTAGGATAGCTAACTAAAACTAAAAAGAGAGATTATGATATCTTAGAAAGATAAGAAGGGTTTGTAGGAAGATGAGAAGGGATTAAGAGAGCTTTGGAGAGCTTGTGGTTGGTATAGGAGAAGCAAGAAGGATTGGAGCCTATTTATAAAGGTTAGAGGACTTATAGATGATCCAAATAACTTCAGAATCTAGCCATTTATGATTGTTGGGAAGGGCAAATAGATCTTTTTGACAAAAAAAAAACCAAAATATCCTTGCCATTTATGGCAATTGAAAAGGAGTATTTTGGGAATTGGATACAAATATCCTCCAAACTAGTCATTCTTAGCTTTTTGGAGGGTATTTTTTTTTTAAAAAAAATATGCATTGAGCTCAATGGTATCATGCCTTGCGTGCTAGCCTAATAGGCCTTATTCAGGCTAATCTGATGTGCTTGGCCTAGTGTGCTAGGCCTAGTATTCCTTAATGGACTGGCCCATTAGTGTCAACCCATTAGTGCAAGCCCGTGGCTGGTCGTCATGTAAGAACAACTCGTAGGCCTCGAGGGAAGCCCAATATGACTCGCCATATGGGTTGTGCTAGGCATGGCATGACTATTGTAGCAGCCATGTGGTGTCGGCCCGAGTCAGCCTAGCTTGCTTGATACCTCTACTCAAATAGGACATGTAACCCAATTGCATTATTGGAGTCTTAAATGATGTGGACGCCAATGACTAGTACCCACTTAAAGGAGATGTTGGGGAGGACTTAGTTCAGGCGATCCAGCTCGTCTTCCATCTCAAATCTATTCCCTTTGAGTGGAATCGCACTTTCATTACCTTGGTTCCTAAGAGACCAGATGCTTTCAGCCCCCAGCACTTCCAGCCCATTAGTTTATGTACTACCTTATACAAGTTTTGTGCTCGTCTCTTGGTCTCTAGGATGTGTTGGGTTATTCCTCGCCTCATTTCTCCGGAGCAGAGGGCTTTCCTCAGAGGGCGCAGTATTACTGATAATGCCTTACTTGCTCAGGAGTTCATGCATGACCTTCCTCGTGCTTCTGGCCGTCAGGGGCTTATGGCTATTAAGCTGGATATGGAGAGGGCCTATGATAGAGTGAATTGGGATTTCTTGCGTCACTCTCTTCAGGAATTTGGGTTTCAGCAGCTGTTTATAGATTGGATCATGGCCTGTATTCAGCGTCTATCTTCTCCATCCTCATCAATGGAGACTGGACTGATTACTTCCATTCTGAGGTTGGGTTGAGACAGGGATGTCCTCTTTCCCCATTTCTGTTTGTTATATCGGCTGATGCTTTATTTCGGGCTCTTCGTCAAGCTCAGCAGGATTCTGTTCTTGACCCTTATCGGGCTGGTCCTTAGGGACCTGAGATTTCTCATTTGCTTTTTGCTGATGATTGCATCTTCCTGGGCAGGGCTACTGTGGCCAACGCGGCCAGGTTTGCTTCTATTCTTTAGATCTACTGCTCTGCCTCTGGTCAGAAAGTTAACACTTCTAAGTATGTGATTTTCTTTAGTCCGAGGGTGTCTTCTTCTATTTTGGGGACTATTAAGCAGATCATGGGGATCTCTTTGCAGTCGGATTGCCTCTCTTACCTGGATAATCCTATTACGGGCAGAAGGCCTAGGATCTCGGATTTTAGTAAGCTCAAGCTGAGGATTCGTATCGGCTTGAGGGGTGGCAGGTCACTGGGCTTTCTATGATGGCGAGGATTACTCTTATTCGATCGTGCTCACATCTCTTCCTCTCTATCTCTTGTCTAATGCTGCTGTCCCATTGACCTGTCTAAGGAAGATTGAGCATTACTTTAGAGATTTTCTCTGGGGTTCATCTCAGAATGGTCATGGTGTTCATCTATTAGCCTAGGACTATGTTTGCTTGCCGATTTTCGAGGGAGGTCTTGGGATCCAGTCCCTTACTGTTCAGAGGGAGGCCTTGATTGCTAGGCATGCTACTCAATTTTTGCTTGATCCACACTGTATGTGGAGTTCTTTTTGTAGGGAGAAATAGTCTCCGAGGCATGAAATAGTCTCCGAGGCATGCATATTTTTAAAATTGATAACTATTATCATTGCAAAAATTAAAAGATTACATATTAATCTATCTAATATGCATCAAGATCATATCTTTGCCTATATTCAGGATCGTTTGATCTAAAATATGCATATAAAATCATATATTGATCTTCAAGATGACTAGTCACACTATTATTTTGAAGCCTGCCTTAAGATCTAGGATCAAATCACTTACCTTAAGAACAGTAGGTAAATCCTTATTGCTCTACAGCCGTTCAATCGTCCGGCCTTTAGTATCGTCCACGCGAAGCCCCGAATGATCAGATTTCCGGGAGTGCTAGCTCGCAAAAAAATAGCTTTGCTGATCTTGAATCCTCTCACTTGAATCTTCCTCTAAGATCCACCAGGCTTCCGCTAACACCAGAATCACCAGGATTTTCTATTCTAACATTTTAGAATTACAATCCACGATAATTAGAATTACAATCCATGACAAATTGTGTATTATTATTCTATTTTTGTTCTGTGTTCTCTGGTGAGGGAATGCCCTCTATTTATAGTCTAGATTTAGCCTTGACATTTAATTCTGATATTTAAGAATTCGTCGTTTGGCAAAAGTAAAGAGACGCTGAAGGTGCGGCGCTTAGTTTAATTCCGATGTTTGGAGAAAACCAAGGAGTCGCGGCGTTTGGTTTAGTTCCATCGTTTGGAGAAAACCAAAGAGACGAGGGAAAATCTGACGTTCGGTAAATAAATGTCATGCATTAAATTCTATCTCATGAGATAAGATTTTAGCCATCTCATCATATGAGATCCATATTCGAGAGGTTTGGATTCTGATCTGAATTTATTTGACTTAACCCACATAGATCGTGGTCCAAGCCCAAATCAAATTTGGCTAGTCCTGAATCTATTTATATTCAAATCAAGTCTAATTTCAAATCAATATTTGAAATTGACTTGTCCTTCTAATAGACTTAAACCAAATTGAATCTTATTCAATTGTACTTAACCCAATTGAGATAATTCAATCAATCAAATTGATTAATTAAATCATATACGATTCTAAATCGTTGATCAGCAAATAGATCATCCTAGGAAACTTCTATGCGTGTGACTCTCTAGGTTCGAACCTAAGCCGGTAGCATAGAAACAACTTTCTATACTAATCGATGTGCCCATCTAGCAATGGAAACCGACGTCCGGATAGGTCGAAGAGTTGCCGAGCAAACTCCAAGAACCCTAAGAAACAGTTACCGTATAATTCATCCTCTTGACCATAAATGCTAAGGATGGCTTAAGAGCCTGTCAACTCTAAATAGCAAATCCATAAAGTGATTTCAACTTTAGTGATCATGTGACTTTCACATGAAGTGCCTTGGCCAAGGTCTTGCTAAATTGAAACACAAGCATTTCTCCTTTTAATGGGATAGGTCAAATTCCATCTTGATCCACAACTAACTACCACAAGTACTTGACTGCACACAGTAACCTTTCGTAGCTGGATTAGAAATCCAGGTGGTCCGGCACCTAAGTACAATGAGTTGCTTGTAAGCCACTGGTTGTGATCTTCAGGTCTGAAGGATACTTATACCTATATCTTCTCGGATTAACTCTTGACAGCAGAGTATCCGAAATGAGTCACGTTCGGTGAAATGTACTCCTACACTTTCACCTGTATGTCATACCAGTGTCTCTACACTCCTTGGTTAAGAGGAAACCAACAAATATGATATACAACATCCTATAATTGATAGTACTATGGCCCTGTCATAGTATATCATTTGGTCGCGAACTCTTTAAGGACCTTCTAAGATAAATCCTCCTTTATCGTGAGGAAGATCCTAAGAGCTTCATTACTTTCAGGAGTATTAAGAAGATGTTCTTGTAATGAATAAACTGCCAAATAACTTTTATTAATATATCAATTTATATACAATTTACATCAGCACAATCATCAAATGATTGGCTTTAGGATACAATTCCCAACACTTTTATGCATGCCAAGTTTGGGGATTGGTCTTCCACCTCTAACCTGCAGCCTGCTCGGGGTCAATCATTCTTCTGGAAAGAGGTTTGCATTCATGCTCCGACCATCCTTCATAGCATCTCCTGGATTCTGGGTAATGGTGTTTCCGTGGATGTTACTTCTGATTCGTGGATCACTAATCTTCCTTTGTCCCGATGGCCTACGTTTGTCAGCACTAACATTCCTCCTGGCATGCATGTGAGTGATCTCATGCTCACGATCATTCTTCCTGGTCTACCCCTCTGTTGTCCCGTTACTTTGGGGAGGAGCTTATGCGCCGTATAGCTGCTATCCCTCTTTCCCCGGGTCATTCCTCCGACATCAGGGTTTGGAGGCGATCATGTCTGCTGCGCGCTCCTATCAGGACATTATCCAGATTTACAGAGCTCCTTCCCGCCTGCTGCTTGATTTGGCTTAGATTTGGCGCTTTCCCATTCACCCCAGGGTTCGTCTCTTTCTATGGAAGGTTGCACGAAATTGTCTTCCTACTTGCTCCGTGCTTTCTAGACGTGGCCTAGGGATTCAGCCTACGTGTCCGATATGTGGCCTTGACGAGGAGTCGGTGCATCACGCCATCTTCACTTGTCTTAGAGCTAGGCATATTTGGGAGATTACTAGCGACCGGCCTTGGGTTGTTGCTTCATCTTCTCTTTGTCTATCCTTTCTTAACTTGATCAGGCCAGATGTTAGGAGAGGCAGCTACAAGCAGGGCTCAACAAGGGCTTACATTGTTTACCAAATCTGGTTATCCCGGAACCGGATTGTCTTTACCCAGGAGCCGACTCCATCATTTAGGGTTGTGCGGATTGCCTTGTCCTTATCTACTGAGTACACGTCCCATCGTTTGGCTTGTAATTTTGATAGCCTTGGCCACTGGGATTTCCATGCTGTCTCGGTAGTGCACCGGAGAACGGTCTTTATTTCTTGGGAACCCCCGCCTCCAGGGTTTGTCAAAATCAAACTTTGATGGGAGTGTTTGTGGTAGATCTGCTAGAGCGGGTTATGTCATTCAGAGTTCTGATGGAACTTTGATTTCTGCTGGCAGATTTGGTCTCCTCGATTCCTCTGTGCCGCTTGCGGAGCTTTATGCCGCTTGGGCGGGTGTTGCCTATGCTATTCGCTGTCTTGGCGCCCGTCGTATTATCTTCGAGGGTGATGCCCTCACGATGATTCGGTGGCTCCGTCAGGATCAGTACAATCAGCTGCTGTCCAACCCGTTGATCTTCGATATTCGTTCCCCTCCACGGGGTTCATAGTATACATATCAGATATATTTTTAGAGAAGCCAACTCAGCAACTGATTGGATCGCCGCTAGGGTGGCTGACCATTCTGGTTTCTGGTGCTGGAAGTCCGATGATTGTTGTCCTCCAGTTTTGAACCTTCTTTTGTATGATAGTCTGGGTTTGAGTCACCCTAGAGTGGTGTGATCACCCGTTTGTACCAAAAAAAAAAAAAAAAAAAAAAAAAAAAAAAAAAAAAAAAAAAAAAAAAAAAAAAAAAAAAAAAAAAAAAAAAAGGAGATGTTGACATCCCTATATCCATCAGCAATTGGGTATAAAAGGCAAGCCTGTTATGCTATGTATCAAATTGGTATGCAAACATGGCATGCTATCTTGTAGCAGATATTCTTATGGTAAAGGCATTGTCATAGTACTTTTTACTTTCACATTCACCTCTATCCTAGACAACGTTGTTTGGGGCCAGTAAGTGTCTAGCATCCCTATATTTAGCCTGTTTAAACAATTATAGAAAATCTATACACTAACTTTCTACTTTTTGATTAAGGCCCAACTCGAGCATGTGATGATGTTTGGCCACTAGTTCACCATAAGATATACCCTGCCTCATTCGGAGACCTCTTGAACTTGGCCTATCAAACGCGATGCCATTCAAATCATATGTGGTTGTCCCATTTATTAAATAAAGAAGGTAAGCTAGTAGTTTGCTCATAGTGATAGAAATTCTTAAAAAAAAAAAGTAACATACCATTAGCTAAATGAAAGCCTAGGAGCTTGTATAATTGAACAATACATGTTCAATTAGTCATATGGTACATTCCTCCAACTATTTGTACTGTTCAAGACTATTATAAATTCAACTATTTGTACTGTCAAGACTCTTATAAATTCTTCAATACCTCCTCCAACTGTTTGAACTGTTCAAGACTATTATAGATTGTTCAATGCTACCTTCATACAAAATGAGATCTCTAAAATGAATTCATAATCTAAGCAAACAGCCTAATGATTTTCTAAATTATAACTAATAGTATCGATACTATTAAGTTACATTCACAAACATTCATGCAACTAAGCATTATCAGTTAATACTTAAAAAATGGTAACTAATGGTATCGATGCTCCTAACTTTGTCCATGATTTCCTATTCACAACTATCACAAAGGCATGGACATATAATTAACAATTAATCTTCGTCCCCTTTGAATTCCCACAACTAAATCATCTCAGTGCTTGAAATCTCACCATTCACAGCAGTCATCCAATATCGACCATTAAGGAAGTTTAGTTTAGAGGGCTAGATGCTTTTATATATTTTCAAAATAAAGTAAGAAATATAAACAGAAAGATCCACTGGGAGTTCAACATCGTTGATATATGCCAATGGTAATGAGAAGGAAAGTACAGTCCTGTGCAGAAAGATATAGAAAGACATGATAATTTTATAAGACTCTGCTATTAAAAAAGAACGTGAATCAGCCTATATAATTTCTAGACCACATGGTTTATTTTTTGCAGCACCTGATGGTTCACTTTCCTAAAATGAAGAAAATGAAGTTATGTTGTCGAAACGACTGGTTGGACTAATACCAATCTTGATGGGTTATTAGCATAACACATGATCGTGATCAGTGATTTCTCTTCCTTAGTTGATTCTAAGGTTACATGTATTTAGATAATCATATTATGCCTCTTTACTCTCAACTGGATTATACGTATACATTAATTAATTAGCTTACATGCAACCAATGTAAATGAATCCCAGCTGATCTATGACTGCACCTCACGTGTAATGTTGATTTCATCACTCAACAATTGGTTTTGCTGACTTATAGTGACAATTGGTATTTTCAACCATGCAGTCTTAAGCTTGTTCTAGCATGTTTATAACGATCTGAGCTTGGGGCCCGCAGCACCCATGAACCCATTTTTTTACAAGAAAGCAAGATGGACAATGTTCATACCAACTTGAGCCACTACAGTCCAAAAGGAAACCAATTGGTACTTACAAAGACGACGTTGCCCTGTGTGGCACTTAGCTCCTATACTTTCGGCTGGTACCTCACTCTGATACCATATTGTAACGATCCGGGCTTTGGACCCGACGAACTTGTTTCGTTATAAGAAGTAAGACGTATAAGGTCCACAATCCAATTGGTACTTATTCATCTTCCTTAACTGATTATAAATCATACAACCAACTCGTAATTTTTTCATGTGGGACTATTGGGAATGGCATCATAATGCCGAAGAATTATGCATATTAAATTTAGGGATAAGGTGAGCAAAATTTAGGCTGCTTAGGTTTGGCTTGCTATATGAAAGAGGAATCTAGCTCCAGCTGGATTTAACTGCAAACGTTTCAAGCTTGGTTCATCGATTGAATAAGCTTGTATGTACCAATTACTGAGCCAAGACCGAGCATCGCTTGTTCCTGATTTACAAGTTAGGATTCAGATGAGGCTTAAGTTTGTCAAGCTGAAACTGAGTTGTTTATAAACAACCAGATTAATTTGCTTTCCTATGCTTTGTTGAACCATATAATTTAAAAATTAAAAAAAAATCAATCACATAATATATCAATATTTCATAAATATTTTTTTTTAAAAAAACACCTCATCACCTCCCCTAATTTAAGGCATGTCTTTTTTTTTTAAATATAGCATGTGACCCAGATTTTTTTATGGAGACGTTTTTATTTTTACCTTTTTTTAATTATTTCGATTTTTTGATATCTCTTTTTTGTCTCTTAAAAGCGACGATCCCTGTAATTATTTCTTTTATTTTTTTCTTAATTTTTAAATTTTATTAATTTTAAAAAATAATAAAAATTTAAATAATAATAATGGGTTGAGCAAAAGCACTACCATTATGATCGGAAGCATCGGACCGAGTTTGGAAGGTGAGGCGCCGGTGGGCGCAGCGAACGGACGGCGGTGATTCGTCGCCATTGGTGTTTGCTGTGGGGTTTGGCAGGCGATAGCGTAGGCAGAGTGGGGTTACTTAAATGGACGGGCGGTGGCGTGGACGTTCGGGCAGGAGAAGGTCCGAGTCAAGAGCTGGGAGGCTCGCCTGTTTGACTTCAAAGGATGACACGTGGACGGCCGGATAGCCATATATGTTTGGGTTTACTTGGTCGAAATGGTGATGACCTTGATGAAGTGGACGGGACATTTATAATTTAACCCTCTGTTTGGATGAAGAGAAAATTAGGAAAGAAAACTAGGAGGGAAAATAGGAGAGAAAATAAAATTTATCTTGTCTGGATGGAGAGAAAAGTCGGGAGAAAAGAAAACTAGAGGGAAAAATAGAGGAAAAAAAGTGATGGGCCCCACATAAAAGTTTTCTCTCCGAAACCGGAGAGATTTCGGAGAGAAAACTCAAAAGTGCTCTTTCTTTTTTTTCATTTCAATATTGATCCTTCCAAAAAAACAACCGATACATTTTTTAATCATCTATAACAAGGATATTATTGTCATTGTAAATTATCAACTTTTCTCTCCTCTCTGTTTTCTTCTCACTCATCCAAACAGAAGGAGAGAAAATATTTTCTCTTTAATTTTTTTTCCTCTCACTTTTTTTTTCTTCCAATTTTTTTTCCTTTCAGTTTTCTCTTCATCCAAACAAAGCATAAATGTTCCGTTCGCGGCGTTTCTAGAGGAACAAGATTCAAAGCAAGGAGGTCATGTTGGGGAAATTAAAGTCCTTCTAGAAACGAAGGGCGGCTGTTCGGGGAAACGATGACAGCGTGGGTGGAAAGTTGTCTCTTTTCCGGTGATTGACCAAGAAGTTACCGCTAGGCATCTTGAGTCTTGACAACGATCTCGTCTGGATTGGGGAAAGAACCAAAAAAATAAAACAACAAAGAAAGAAGATGTAAGACATGATCGTTGATTGGGTGTGCGAAATGATGACGCTAAGTCATCTTCCTTAAACGTTGGGAAAGACGGATGTCCTTCTTCTCAGAGCCCTGCAAGAAAAGCCTCCGGAGACCAACGATACCGGTGAGAATCCTTCGACGATCAAGTCAGTCACTTGGGTTCAGACAGAGAACCGCTTCAGCGAAGAAGAGCTGAGGCGGTTAGGATTTTGCTGGAAGGAAGAAAGCTCAGAAAATCAGAGTTCAGATCCCACTTACAACGGGAGCAAGTGCTTTTATACCTGTTAGAATACCCTATCTTACAGTTCCGGAAGATCACCAACGTACCATCGCTGCGCGTGCCGGAGACATCCCGTAGCGCTTGCTGGCGTGATATCATACGTGTCCAACAGCTACGAAGGCATCTAGTGCACGTCCTCGGCTGATATGACAGGGCACAGTTGCAAGTGGTAGCGAATCGTATGCCGTAGCGAGGCATGGCCATGCACAGGGATATGCAACGCGCATACGCCGTTATGAGGTATGGCCCTCCGTAACGGGGCACAATCACGGGAGTACTGAGAATCACGTGGGTGTACCGTGCGACCTGGAGTTGTTGTTTTCCTTGGCGGTTGAGTTGCATGCCAATCGCTGATGACCCCCCACCCTGAGACCGGAAGGGGTCCCAGGGTGAGAGAACACCGGCGCACCCCGAGACCGGTAGGGGTCTCGGGGTCAAGAAATGATGACCCCATCCCGTAACCCCGAGGGGGTCCCGGGGTGGAGAAATGCCGGTGCACCCGAGACCGGTGGGGGTCTCGGGGTCAAGAAATGATGACCCCACCCCGTGACCCCGAGGGGGTCCGGGGGTGGGGAAATGCCGGTGCACCCCGAGACCGGTGGGGGTCTCGGGGTCAAGAAATGATGACCCCCCACCGTGCGACCCGAGGGGGTCCCGGGGGTGGGGAAATGCTGGTGCACCCCAAGACCGTGGGGGTCTCGGGGTCAAGAAATGATGACCCCACCCGTGACCCCGAGGGGGTCTTGGGGGTGGGAAATGCGGTGCACCCTAAGACCGGTGGGGGTCTCGGGGTCAAGAAATGATGACCTCCCACCCCGTGACCCCGAGGGGGTCCCGAGGGTGGGGAAATGCCGATGCACCCCGAGACCGGTGGGGGTCTCGGGGTCAAGAAATGATGACCCCACCCCGTGACCCCGAGGGGGTCCCGGGGGTGGGGAAATGCGGGTGCACCCCGAGACCGGTGGGGGTCTCGGGGTCAAGAAATGATGACCCCACCCCTGCGACCCCGAGGGGGTCCCGGGGGTAGAGAAATGCCGGTGCACCCCGAGATCGGTGGGGGTCTCGGGGTCAAGAAATGATGACCCCACCCCGTGACCCCGAGGGGGTTTCGGGGGTGGGGAAATGCCGGTGCACCCCGAGATCCGGTGGGGGTCTCGGGGTCAAGAAATGATGACCCCACCCCGTGACCCCGAGG